>JARJDZ010003457.1:0-40455 GCA_030264555.1 Aleochara sp. GC000083
ATAGTCTTGGTACTAATTTTCAACAATTTTATGGGCTCGAAAATGAGCAAAGACTATAGTCTTAGTACTGATTTTCGAGAAATTTATGGGCTCGGAAATGAGCAAAGACTATAGTCTTGGTACTGACTTTCAACAACTTTATGGGCTCGAAAATGAGCAAAGACTATAGTCTTAGTACTGATTTTCGATAAATTTATGGGCACGGAAATGAGCAAAGACTATAGCTTGGTACTGACTTTCAACAACTTTATGGGCTCGAAAATGAGCAAAGACTATAGTCTTAGTACTGATTTTCGATAAATTTATGGGCTCGGAAATGAGCAAAGACTATAGTCTTGGTACTGACTTTCAACAATTTTATGGGCTCGAAAATGAGCAAAGACTATAGTCTTGGTACTGACTTTCAACAATTTTATGGGCTCGAAAATGAGCAAAGACTATAGTCTTGGAACTGACTTTCAACAATTTTACAGGCTCGAAAATGAGCAAAGACTATAGTCTTAGTATTGATTTTCGAGAAATTTATGGGCTCGGAAATGAGCAAGGACAAAATAGTCTTGGTACTGATTTTCAACAATTTTATGGGCTCGAATATGAGCAAAGACTATATATAGTCTTGGTACTGACTTTCAACAATTTTACTGGCTTGAAAATGACCAAAGACTATAGTCTTAGTACTGATTTTCGAGAAATTTATGGGTTCTGAAATGAGCAAAGACTATAATTTTGGTACTGACTTTCAACAATTTTATTGGCTCGAAAAGAAGCAAAGACTATAGTCTTGGTACTGGTTTTCAACAATTTTACTGGCTCGAAAATGATCAAACACTATAGTCTTAGTACTGATTTTCAAGAAATTTGTGTGTTCTGAAATGAGCAAAGACTATAGTCTCAAACAATAACTAAAGACATTATAAATAGAACTAGATGTTCATTTACCTTTTGCACTTACAGGAATATTTAAATAAGACCACTAGTACCTGCATCCATCCATCTCAGTTTCCTACAACATATTGTTGCAGACCCAAAATACTGTCGGTTCTGTAACAATTAAAATAATGAAAAGTTTATTCTACATTGACTTCCTTGAAAACATGCAACACATGGTAGTAGCAAGAAAATGGCAACCCTAATTTTAAGAAGTAAAAATTCAATTAACGAGGTACTACTGTATAATGTGATAATTGGTGAGGGAATAAAGTGACACTTTATACCCGCGGTTTAAAACTTTGCTAAGGGATCATAAAACCAAATCTCAGCGGACCTACTATACATGGAGGGAATAAAATTGCACTTTACTCCCGTGGGAGTAAAGTTGCATGTTTACTCCCGCAATGGTTTAATTCCGCTCCCAACGCGAACATAACCAAGAAAATAATCGACAATGTAAAGATAAAATGAAGGAAACAGACGAATTAAATCATATTATTCTATATTAATTTAATAATTAGGAAAATTATACAAGAAATGAGAGATACAACACAAAACACCACAGCCACAAGTTATCAAGGACCACACAATGTATATTAAAATGCTACACAACACAAATGGTTTATACGATACCAAATAAAGCTGCTGTAGAATCATACACCATCAATTTAAAAATAGTTCCATGTGTAACAAGATAAATAATTAAATATCTGTTCAATAAAAACCATGAGTTTGTTCACATTTGATTATACAGAAAGAATTATATAAATTACCTTAAGCATCAGCCATTTATTAAATAGAACAGTTCCTCCATCATACAATGGTGACTCTAGGCATACTCGAAGATGCTGCAAAATGGAAAAATATATATGCACATATTGAATATACAAGAATAAATTGTTTACAAAATACCTTAATAATTGCAGATTTCCCTACCAACGCTGCCACTACTTCCTCTGTCATACAAAGATGGACCTCACAGATGCTGTAAAAATAAAAATGATAAGACATGTGTTCACATATTGAATATGAGACTTACACAATACTTTAAAATTGGAGCAAAGTATCCAACGCTGCCCGAAATTCTTCCGTCATAGAATGACGACTCGAGTCAAACTAGTAGATGCTGCAAAAATAAAAATAATAACACTTGTGTTCACATATCAAACTCACAAGAATAAATTGTTTACAAAATACCTTATTAGTTGTGGCAAAATGTCCAACGCTGCCTAAAATCGACTCGGACCATACTCGCAGATACGGCAAGAATAAAGACAATGAGATATGTGTTCACACATTGAATGTACAATAATAAATAGTTAACAAAATACCTTATTAGTTGTGGCAAAATCTCCAAACGCTGCCTAAAATGCCTCCATGACGTAATGGCGACTCGGACCATACCCGCAGATACTGCAAGAATAAAAACAATGAGACATGTGTTCACATATTGAATGTACAATAATAAATAGTTAATAAAATACCTTTATAATTGAAGCAAAATGTCCAACGCTGCCCGAAATTCCTCCGTCATACAATGCCGACTTTAGCCATACTCGCAGATGCTGCAAAAATAAAAATGATAAGACATGTGGTCACATATTGAATACACAAAAATAAATTGTTTACGAAATATCTTAATAATTGCAGCAAAATGTCCAACGCTGCCTAACGTACCTCCATTATGCAGTGGCGACTCTAGCCAAGGTCGTAGAATCTACAAAAATAAAAATGATAAGACATGTGGCCACATATTGAATACACAAGAATAAATCGTTTACGAAATACCTTAATAATTGCAACAAAATGTCCAACGCTGCCTAACGTACCTATATTATGCAATGGCGACTCTAGCCATGGCCGCAGAATCTACAAAAATAAAAATGATAAGACATGTGCTCACATATTGAATACACAAGAAAAAATTGTTTATGCAATACCTTAATAATTCCAGTAAAATATCCAACGCTGCCTAACGTACCGCCATTAAGCAATGGCGACTCTAGACATGGTTACAGAATCTGCAAAAATAAAAATAATATGACATTTAGTTACAATTTGTTTTCAAGTTGTGAAGAAATTTTAATTATGGGCAGTATCTTAAAATCAAGATTGATGTACTGTAACTCAAATTCAAAGTACACAATTATGTCTCTTTTCAAATAGAAACTGGTAAACTATGTGATACCAAAGTGTGAAAATATTAACTCTAATTATAGGAATAAATTGTTACCACAATAACTTTTTTAGATTGATCCAGGTTGCCTCACAACTTGAGGGTGCCATCATAACCTGCCTTTCTCTTGAACTTTTTCACATTGGTTAATAAGACTCCAACCCTACATACCCTGAAGATTCTACAACGAAAAAACATTATGAGATAAGTGAATGCACTTTTGGATTAATATAAATAAATTTTTTATACATTACCCATTGAGACTTCTCCTGAGTTCCACACTATTTAATGATGCTTCCCAAATCTCCCTTGTCACTTGCAGTTCTTCAAACTAGTAGATCAAACTCCAAGATCACTTTGAAGATTCTAAAACATAAGTACATTATGACATATTAGTTCACTTTATAATAATTGTCATATAATACCATATGAGAATGCACCAGGGTCCCTTACCACAATTTTGCAAGTATGTGTACATAGTTGGTTGCCTACAACAACGTATTGATCACTGGCAACGCTTGAAGGTTATGTGGTTATTTTGTATTAACGCTGGGATTGTTATTTGGAACTGTTATCAACATTAGATTCCATTTTAAAAAGGGTTTATGATGGCTCATTACAAAGGAGCCGCTAGTGATGCTGGGAGGGCAATGCAGCTAATGAAAAAACGAGAACAACAACTACAGGATATTGAAATACGGAAGAAGAAAATTGAAGAAGATCTGAAGCTCAACAATATTGAAACCAAATTTGCCACACATTATGATGCTGTGGAACAACAGCTTAAGGTAATTGAAAATATTGTTAAAAGTCACATAGTAATTCTAATACATTTTAGAGTTCAACAATTGGGTTGGTTACTCTTAATGAAATGAGAGCAAAACAAGAAAATATTGTGAAAGAACGTGAAAAAAAATTGGCCCAAAAACAGGCTGAAAAAGAACGAGAAAAGCAACGTGAAATGGAGGCAAAACAAGCAGAGAAGTGTAAGCAAAAACGCCAGATACAAAGTTTATCTTTTAATCTAAATGAAGATGATGAGAATGAGGAATGTGAAGAACTATCATGGAAATGTACTACAAAAGAGAGCCCTATACCCACCAAGAAAATAAAGAAAGACCCTACTGTTGATACAAGTTTTCTTCCAGATAGAGAAAGAGAGGAAGAAGAGCACAGATTACGTGAAGAACTCAGGCAGGAATGGGCATTACAACAACAAAAGCTTAAAGAAGAAGAAATTGATATTACATTCAGCTATTGGGATGGATCAGGCCATAGACGGACTGTTCGCGTTAAGAAGGGCAATTCTGTTTATCAATTCTTGCAGAAAGTTCTAGAATTGCTTCGTAAGGAATTCTCAGAGTTGAAAACTGTCATGGCTGATCAATTAATGTATGTAAAGGAGGATTTAATTGTGCCTCATCACTACACATTTTATGACTTTATTGTGACAAAGGCTCGTGGCAAGAGTGGCCCGCTATTTCAGTTTGACGTGCACGATGATGTGCGACTGGTGAGCGATGCAACCGTAGAAAAGGAGGAGTCGCACGCTGGCAAAGTTTTAATGAGGAGTTGGTATGAACGCAACAAACACATTTTCCCGGCAAGTCGCTGGGAGCCTTACGATCCAACGAAAACTTATGATAAATATACTGTCAGTGATAAGGCGTTAAAGCATACATGACAGGACATGATGCCTCAGCAAGATAACTATTCAACACCATCTTTTCATTGATAGTTAATATTTCATTCTGATTTTGTATTAATATTTAGTTATTATCTCAAGATTACCTTCATATCATGTGGCTGCTGCATTCTGGACCGATGGTATTGAGGCCAAGATTTCGGCATCTTCAGGAAATATTGGATCATTGCGACGTTTGAAGAAGTCATGATCATGCGGTAGTCTCTCCAATACATCAATAGCCCAGTGGTTTAATATACAACGCACGTTTACCTTTTCCATTTTGTTAATCTGCAAATAAATAAATATTTCTTGAAACATTCAGAAATTAATTGGTTTTTTTTACAGTAACAGTGATCCAGAATTCCTTTCCTTGGTAGTCCATATTGGGTCCTTTAATTGGTTTGTTTGGCATGGTGATGGCTTCATCTGGGACATGAAAGCCACATCTTCGAAAACAATTTCTAATATGCCAGGGTTGAAGCACCCAAGGGTTATCCTTGCTCATTGTTACAGATAATGTGAATTTTGACAACACATTAACACACTGTAATATGTAAACAATTTAGAATGTTTAGAATAATGTTTACAAGGGAAAACCCAATAGTGTTCTGCTTACTCTTTGTGCAGTTGGTGAGCTGTGTATATCATCTATCTTGTTCTCAGTGTAATCTTTATACTTTTCAGTCATTTCTGGTGTGGCATAGACAGCAAGACCAGGAAGTAAGAGATGATTGTAAGCAAAATGTGGTCTTACTGATAATTTTTCACCCTTCTTTCCCATTCCATCAACATACTGAGTTAGAATAACATCAATATCAGGCTGTTTTTCAATGTTTGTGTCCTTGATCAGGTCATAGATATAATGTTTATTTCTTAATCGTTTTGGGAGTGAACCTTGCTTGTGGAGGTAAGGTGGATTTCTTCGTTTCAGTATGAATGTTGTCTGCAATTTATTGTAGATTAGGCAACATAGATTAAAGATGCCTTAAGAATTACCCGTAGTTGTTGTTGTATTACAACCTCCGGTGTCAGGGTTTTTGATGCAATTTTGCTTAGAGCTTTCCACATTTTAATATCTTATAATTGCTTCATTTAAGATCTAACCTAAATTCAAGCTCATGCACCGAATTAGCTGAGAAACACACCCACGAAAGTAGATGTCAAAACAGCTTAGTTCCACTACTTGCCGCGCGATGCCGTCCGCATGCAGATTTTGAACAATTCCTTTTCGAACGGATATTCTGCATCATAAATATGCAATAATAAATTCGAATTAATTAAATCGCCATAAATCTACTTAATTACGTTCAACGAGCGTAAATTATACAAATTACTTTAAGCGGTCGCGCGCTAGTCGAGCGAATCAATTGATATTAATACGTTATTTGTATTTTATGATGGTTTTAATGGCGGGCGCGCGCGATACGTCCAGCGATTTTATTGAAACGACGACGACTCCGGCGCACGCCACATTACCCAATAATAATCGCAGCCATAATAAACTTGGCTGTTGCCTATTTATTTATTAGAAAAATATGCACCACGCGCATGGCATGGCATGCATTCGATGTATTCGCGCGCGGGCCGCGTCCGTTCGGCTTCATGCCGCTGGTGGAATTCTATCGAGCGTAAAGCACTTGAGAGCAATTCAAAACGTACTTATCATTCCACGAGCCAAACAGCCAAAGACGCACGTTGGTGCTCGCAGAAACGCGCAGCGTCGTCGTTGAGAAAATCGAGTGCACACACACGTCTCGTAATTATGGCAATTAGCAAACGAGCGATTAAATAGCGCAGTGTGCACAAATGATGCATAAATTCGCGGACGCGCGTCGAAAACTGGGCGCCGACGACGAACGACGGCGATAATAAATTGTGCACCCGTTACATTGGCGCGCAGATTTGTCCAATTGCGATTCGATTAATTTGGCTTTTAATTAAATTCCGATGAGATAACGAAAATCGAGATCGACGGGAAATTGATGTACGCACGCAGCGAGCCGAAGTGACGTCTTACAAAACATGCACGCACACACCACGCACCGTCGTCGTCGTCGACGAAGAGGATTGCGCGCCTCCTCGGGCACGACGTCCTATTAATGCGATGCTTCATTCGAGTTAATTAATGATTGATAAAGGCAACGAAAAACAGCTTCAATTAACTGCGAGCTGTTAACAATACACGTGTTTACTACGCGCAGTACTACACTTCAGCTTCACACATATTGCTTACAGTTTTTGTCCGGATTGGAACATGTGTGCTTCGGCATTAATTAAGAACGTTTAATTTGAAACATTAAGAGGAGGTCTATTTTTTGAAGAAATTCAAAATTGTTCTATTTGTATACATCCCCTTTGTCGGCTTAAAAATTTGAATAACCGTTAAGATAATTGACAAACAATTTGTGCAATTCTTTTTTGAATACAATGAATACAAGTTGTGTTGCACGTCTGGCATCTGATTGTTGGTTGTTGTACGTTTATGGGCAATACAATGTGTGTGTAGCTGGTGATGGCTGGGCGCATTGATCGAAGAAGATGGCAGCGGTTCGAATATAATGCGACGCTGCAGCCGCGCTAAGCATAGTAATTAAACGTGCGCGTAGTTTCTGTTTTTCGTAATTATACGTCACGCCGGAGTTGATAATTATAGTTTTCGGTGGGACGCGTCCGCAGGAGATGGATGCCCAGAGATCGGAGATGGACGCAATGCCGCATTGCAGAGTCGTCGTCGCCATCGCCACCGCCGCACAATGTATTTACAATGATTTTGTATTGCAATAATGCATCAACAATTGCAAAAATTAAACGCGTACAAATTTCCAAATAAATTTCTTAGGCGCTTTATGATTAACTATATATATCTTGCAAACTAATTTGAACTGAGTTTCTTGTAAATGCGCCATGTTTATAAAATTAACCGAAATGGCGGACTTCTAGGAATAAACAAAAAAACTCTCTCTCTATTGATCTACAATGAATGGATTGCGTTTCTCATGGTTTTGTTCTGTCTTTAGGGATCAACGTGGAACGGTGTGCACGATCGGATTTGATGATAGTGATGGCCATCCAGCGATGCAACCACACCCAGCGTTTATCAAAATTACATACTTTTAACCGTTCCACCGTTGCCCAAATTGGAGGGCTCTTATTTGACCCATCGCGTACCTTTTCGTTTCTTTTTGGATCGTACTTTTAGACTCTTAGCAATGGCCGCTAATCCAACCTCTTGTATATTTCCGATTCGGATTAATTTTTGCGCATGTGATCTGGGACGTAGTTAGCGCATTGATGCGTCTTCTTCGTGCACGCCACGAAGTCGATTACAATGCGAAGAGTCGTTGCGCCTTGTCGTAATCTACGTTAAGTAATTTAGTAGCCGGAATAGCGGCGGCAGAAGGAAGTCAATTTATAATGATTGATACATCCTTTCGTGCCTAACCAGGCGACGCGCGTTCGTTTTGCTACTAACAACTCGCAATCGCAATCGAACGTGCCACGGATTCGATGCGATATGATCATTCGTGTAATCAAAATCATCATATTGAAATTTCCCTACCAGTAATCCACAATTCGCAGTCTTCACTTCTTCCTCAAGTAGTAACTAAGGCGTCGCTGCATGACTCCATCTTGAAAGTCGCTGTACGAAGATTTTTTCACATTTCTGTAGATCTCCGTCGAGTCATCTCACTTATTTCGTTTCAGCTTCGGATTTCGTCGCATTGCTGGAGCGCACATGGCATTCAGTCGCCTTTTTGGCCGAAAAACGAAACGAACCTAAAATAACATTCGATAAGTGGATGGAATGCGTCTCGTTAAAACGATGAGAGGAAGATTAGGAGAAAAGATATTCATTACCGAAACGGAGAAGATGGGCGAGCGACGACGATCCGCGCTTGTTCTTCTTCTTGTCGTTGTTGTTGTTGTTGCTGCTGGTGCTCGAATGTTGGCGACGAGGATGCTCTTCTCGCGTGAGAGATGCACAGCGCGCGCGGTGTTATGGTAATAAATCGTCGTCGTTCTTCATCCGTATGTGCATGTTGCGACGACGAATCCCATCCAATGTGCACTCCCTTCGTTTCGAATCAGCTCTGGAGTTTTTTTTTTCTGGAAAACAAAGAAAAACGAATCAAAAAACAATTTCAATACCGTTCATTTGTATTTTTGTAAATTTGAATCCACCAAAAAATGGATTTTCTCTCATCTTATGTCTTGTTAACAACTCAAGTGTTCAATGATCTAAGAGATGGTTTTAGTCCATAGTAATAAATTATGTGTTATGAAAACCTCTGCCATCTCCATCGAGATTGAAAGGGGTTGAAATCGGGCACCTGTGCACCTCGAGGCTGATTGCTGATTACCATCATTTGTGCTTGCTAGGCAATCATATCACAATATACTCGCCACGGCGAGTGCCTTCAAACGACGATGAGGACGAGTTGGGCCAACAACGGGCAGCAATCAACAAAGCGAGAAAACAACAAAAGCTCGAAGGAAGCTGATGAGCGTCGAAATGAAGCTTCCAGTTAGTTACAAGATGATAATGATAAATTATCATAGGCGAGCGCGAGCGAGTGCATTCCGTTCCTCAATCGTCTTTTTTCGCCTTGGATTTTTCGGTTTGTCTTCTTCGGTTTAATTGGCCCCTCACACCCTGTGTGCATGGAAATGCATGCAGATTCTGGTAACTTGTGGAAGCGAGAGACGTTTGAGTGCCAACAACGGCAACTAACAATAATCGCGATTCAAATGCGAAGGCCATCATCATCGCCGATCGGATTCTTCGTCGGACGGTTTGCATTTCCAGTTGCGTCGCGGATAAGATGCAAAGAGGCGCATCTTTCTCGTAAGAATGTTATACATGTGGACCGGCCTCTGATATACAGGACAACTCATAACTCACAAAAAATTTACGAAGAGAAAATTTAAAGTTGTTGAAAAATTGGAACATTGCAAACTTGAAATTTTGTCTAAAATTCAAAATTTAAAAGTGTATTTGGGATTTTTTAATTTTTTTAAAGTGTACCTGTATAGAAAGCAGTTGAATGTAAAAATAACGTATGCAAAATGCGAAAAATTTTACTCGACATGTAAATGCATTTAGCCTACGGTTCGAAAAGTGCAAAAATGCAATTATAAATCTCAATATATTGATTTTATAATTTGGGGATTCCTCTTCCACAATTTCTTTCGGGAAAAACTTGAAAGTTTTCCCCGACTATCTAGTATGGAAATGAGCATTTGTTGGCTTTTCCACGATGCACGCGGGGCATTACGCAAATGGCGTAATTGAATAATTTTAATAATAACGATAAATTGCCGGAGCAATTTAGCATTCGTGATTGCCAACTTTTGAACTCTCGAGAGCCAACGTTGCGCTCTGTACTACACTCTTGTTGTTGCTGTTGTTGCATTAAACATTCCGCCGGCCGAGTCGAAAATAACTCGGCGCGCGCGCTGCATTCATGCCTAATTCCTCCCGACCATTTTCCCCAAGAATATGGTCGTTCGTCGTTGCTTTGCACGCCTCGCGCAAAACAATACGCCGCACCGGCCGCCGCGCCGAGGCAAAGTTTCATCCATTTTAGATGTGAATATAATTATTTCCGATCACGGAATATCGTGCTATTCGCCTGGACTAGACCAATAGTCATTAGCCGACAAGCCATTACGGACAGGTACGGGCAAACGCGCACGAAGAGAACCAAGAACCACGGCTTGGAATACGTCGTTTTTCGTTTCTCGGTTCGTTTTCTCTGCCTTCATTTTCCCTCCACATGCATTCATGCGCGCCGAGTGTGGTGTTCCATCAGTTTTACTGAAACACACATTTCATGCGAGCGCATGCTGTTGGTTGGTTGGTATATTGGAATTTGTATGCGAACAGCAAGAGGAGAGCTCGATATGAAGAGCTCGATGGACGGCTGAAAGTCGTGGACGCGCAACGATAATGAACGGTTACGAAATTCGCTCGCCACTCCCGATTTTAATGCATATTGTTTTTGGGGTTCGTTCATGATAGTGAAATTCATGAATTTGAAGAAAGAGAAAAAATTGAAAAAATTCTTTAAAAAAATAGAGATTAAATATCAACTGATTCCCTAAGATTTCAGAAGATAATCGTAAAAAGGAGATAGGCAAAAGTTGATAATTTTAATTCAGAATTTAATATTCAGACATATACTATAATCAGATTCAGAAATTTTTTAGTCTTTGAATTTGTTCAGATATCAACATCTACTTGAGACTACTCAAAATTTTGAAAAAAAGGCACGAAAACTATTGGATTTATCATCTTAATTAATAAATGAGAAAATATTTTTTTTTTCCTTACATCAACTTTTCCCAATTTCAATACCGGAAATGAAATATTACAAAACTCCTGAAATTTCCTACAACGATCACAATAAAATTCCTTTTCAAAATCGAACATTCCATATCAAACAAATTCCAATTTATTTGATGAGCATCCTGTCGATTTCTGACACTCCCCGAAACTTCCCCGAAAATTTCCCCCATATTTTCCATATCCTGTACATTCAACTCCTATGTCTGATAAAGCAGTCGCAGCAAACCGGATCGCATTTTGTTTTGTATATTTTACACTCGTGCATATTTCGTTCGTGCTGTATTTGCGCTGCATTCAATTCGCAATTTCCACAGCGAGGCGCATTTTCCGCGAGGAGGGCGCACACACCGAAAATGAACGAATCAGCGTATGCGAGCGGCGCGTCCGTCCTCCAATTCCGACATTGGAAGCGTATTTTTTGTGCGGCCGAAAAAAGGAGCAGACCGACACACGCAGGAAAACGAAATCGAACCGACGCGGCGACTGTGGGGGCGAAATGGCGAAAGCAGCCGCCCCCGGCGGCACAACTATACGCGAATACGTACGTACGCCACGCATACAGGAAGAGCGAGTGGCGTATTTCTGGATGGTGGTCTTCTAGGAACGGTCACGACATCGATTTTTATCCACCGACAACATTATATCGCGACCGGGCACACGGTGGAAAACGACGTTTTACTTGAAACTCCACCGACGTCGACGACGACGACCAACGTTGGATGCACATACAGGAGGAAGCAAGGAAGAAAGGCAGTGCAGCAGGAGGAACGCTGGCGGCGACGTCGGGGAACGGGATGTGCAGAGTGGAAATGTTGGGAAAACCACGCGCGCGAGAACCGAACCGAAGAACCAAACCCAGCCCCAACAAACCGAAACGAACGAAGAACGTTGGCTGGCTGGTTGGCTGGAGCTCGCTAAAATATTACCTTCTATAATTGAACATAAATTTCATATTTTATAAAACCCACCTATTTTTATCAAAACGAACAAGCGCGCGCCACGAACACGTTCGCAATACAATTCAATTTCGAAATATCTTCATCTCTGCGTCCTCTCCCTTTTTTGGTCATTCCGCCCCCGCTTCTTTTGATTGCCTTTTGTTTCTATTAAATTGCTATTCGCCAAATATTGATTTGCAAATCTCACTCAGTTTTTTCCCCAGTCAGACTCATATTCTTTTGGTACCAATACTAAACTAAAGTTACCAACCAAAGTTTAGATAACTTTTCCTTTTATCCTTGAGAAATATTTCAGAAAATTACCAAAAAATGAATCAATCATAAAATTGAAAACCATATTTGACATTAAAAACAACGTTTTCAAGAAAAATAGAAAATTTATGTTCAAGGATAACAACTCCTTGAATTAGTTCCGTAAACGTTCGCCAGATAGCGCCACCCATTCCATCCGCATCCGTTTCCCGTTTTCATGTTTAGTGCCCGTTGGATGGGTGCGCACGTCTGACACTCTGGATGGATGGCTGGATGGATGGGTCGCGATGGATCCGTATCGGAATGTGGGATGCGGCGCTCTCATCGTTGTTGCATTTATGCTTCATAAAATATTTAATAACCCACTTTTGACGGCCGTTATTCGTCCATAAAACGTACACGTATCCTTCACACACACACACGTTCACACATATCGTATACATACATCCTGGGGCTGTGGAGGCGGGACAAGATGGGCCAGAGACCGTCAGCCACTTATCTAACGCAAATGTAGTGAGTGAGCGTAGTGGCTTTTTGCCGGGATAACACAAGAGATAAGGGTAATTGTATTGGCCGTAAAGAGTTTGTAAAACTGAATTGTATCGAAGTCGTATCGCACCCGCGACGAGCAGAAACGGGCAGGAAGAGATCCTTGATTCGAAGTTTCTTTTTTCGTTTTACAGTGGTGTGAAAGAGGACATAAGATGGTGATAGCGCTTATCAATATGTTCGATGCTCGAATGATGAAATGTCGTTGAAGGAATCGTAAAATTGATTTTATTGTACATTTATAATAAAATTTTGGCAAATTTGTTATGAGTTCAAGTTTTCAATGAAACTTTTAAAAGTTTTATAACGATATTTTTCCTGAAGTTTTGATTCAATCTGATAAAATATCCAACAAACAAATCACATGTAATTTAATAACCGTTGAATTGATAATTAGTTATTATCCTGAAAATTCCTTTTCGAGAATTAATTAAAAAAGTGTCAAATTCAGAAGTTTCTGATACAAAAGGCAAATACGAAATGTTTCAATTTTTTTAATTACTAAAGTTTAGTTAAGAATCTAAAGAAAGTTATATTTTATAAATTAATTAAAGAAACTTTAGAAATTTAGTTATCACAATTAGTTCTTGTGACTTTTCAGAAGAATGTATTCAAAAAATTATCCTTTTTCAACAGGAAATAAATACCAGATTTTTAATATTAATATCTTAAAAACCCCGTCAAATTAAAATAATTTGGTTACAGAAAACCCAAAGAAAATATTCTAGAATAATGAAATTTCCTGCTATTTCAATTTGAGTAATATTAGAATTTGAAAAATTAGAGCAACCAAGCAAATAATAATTGAAAACTAATCAGAGCTACAAAAATTTGCTACTATAATTTGATAAGAACTTGAATAAAAGAACCCTAAACAAGAAATGGTTCGCTTCAAGAAATGATAACAATATTGCAAATATTGGACTATCAAAAAAGGACAAAATCAAAATCCTTGAAACTCGATTTTGAAACTATTAGAATTACCGTAAAATGCATAAAAAAAATGAAAAATTCAATTGGAAAATATGATTCCAAAAACCTACGTTTTCAAATATGGTAACAACCTCATAGAAAACTTTTTGCAAGAACTAGCAACCAACAACCAACTCTAATGATGATGTCCCCGCAGAAAACGTCTGGTTGTTAGCTGTCTGTCGATCGGCATGTCTAACGGTCCAGCATTGGCAACTCTTGCAGAAATCTTCGCAAGACCGTTCCGGGCAAGTGAAGCCATCCACCGCGTTTGTGTGTGCGCGCATGTTTTGCGAATGGCGGGCGGCCCCATCGAGTCCATTTTCTGCACACCAGAGTGAAACCTCTCTAGCTCTACCACGCGAATCCCATATTCGCCACATTCGCCGGCCCAGTGCCTTGTATAATGGGCGAGTTGGGCGAACGCAGCCGTAACGAGTCGAGATTTAGATTTATGGTGCGTTTCAACTTTTATATACACCATTAGTGTTTGCTGGGTTGTATGTGTGCCCCAGTCAGCCCAAAACACACCATCCACGCAATTTTGTTGCGCCCTCATAAATACGTCCTTGCAGATTACAGAAAAAACCCTCCTCTTCATCGCGGCGAAAAAAATGCACTCAAAAATCCGCAAGATGCATCGAATACGCAATTTAATTTTTTGCAATACTGGTTTCAGAATGGTTTTCGATTGAAGGAGGTACGATAGGGATTGTAATTGTAAAATTGGTCGATGTCGACTGTAATTGAGATGGAATTGTGTCGGGCGATAACGCGCCGGTAATAATATTTACCAACGGGTAATTTATGCGTGCAATCACGCATGTGACGCGAAAATTGCGCCCGCTGCGAGCCGAAATTAATTACTACTTAATGCGCGAAGAAGTCGTTTCGTTTGGAAGCGCGCGCGCACACACGAAGGATCGATAGCCAATCGATAATCACAAGTTGACGCGAACAATCGAAGCAATTGCATTGTTTTGCCACGGATGATTTATAAGGGTTTCGGACGAATGCTGTGGTTGTGTTTCACAAGTTATGAGTTGATCGAAAATGGCATACGAATGCAATTCGTAATGCAATTAATTCGATATCTTAATCTCAGATTTTGCCATTCATTGTTGATCATTTTTATAGCTTTGATTTAAAAAAATTATTCGCTTTTTAATCAGGCGAAATTCAAATTAAATTTGGTACCTTCAGAAACTAAATTTTAGTAAAAATTATAAGCAAATTTCATTGCGAAAAAAATCAGGATTCAAAAAATCTAATTACACTTTTTTGTCTCAAAGTTAACTTCAAATTTATATCATAATATCTAAAAATTATTCTTTTATCTTGGAAAATAATAAAATACAAGAAAGTTGCAATAAGTTTTGTTGAATTTAAATTATCATGAAATTTAAAAGTAAAAAAATTGTCAATTGGCATTTAAATCTAATTTTATGACAGCATTTTTCCTTCCTTTTTTAGTTTTAAATTGTTTACTCTTTAGATAATAAAAAACTTAAAAATGTGAAAACTTTATGGTAATTTGAAAACTTTAATGACTGATATTTCAAAAAGTTATCAATAATTTGATATCAACGCTACTGAATTATTTTTTTTATGAAATTTCTCATACGGGACTTTGAAACTTTACCCGATGAACTTTATTAACACAATAAGAATCAGCAATGAAATCAATGGCAATAAAAATTTTTGGCGATGGACACGCAAAGACATTGCAGCGAAAACGGCGTCAAAAGGGCGATAAAGCCGCCCCATGAAACGTACATGGGCAATTTTGAACGGGTGGAAGGAAGGTTGTAAAATTTATTCCGTCATTTATGTTTTATATCTCTTGAGCGCAGATTGATTCCGGGCGTGCGCGCACACACTCTCCCATACAAGAATAATGATCGGCAGCGAAAGATGAGGAGTTGGCGGTATTATTCGCGTGTGGAGTAACTCAATAGCCCCGAATGATATCATTGCACGGTATCGCATGGCAAGGTCCGCGGGGGGTGGTTGCGGGGGCGGAAATAAGCGCCTGTCGTAAAAACGGCGACTGCCGCCTCCGTCGTCAACGTCGACGTCGTCGTCGTCGTCACCGCCATCATCCTCATCGTAGTCGTCGTCGTCGTCGTTGACAACATCGACACCGTCACATGCTTCGACTCCATCAAGTTGACATAGGTCAGGACGGGATTTTATTATATTTTTATGTGGCCGCCCGTCACGCCGCTCGCGCCGTAAAATTTACATAAAACAACACCCGTACGCGACTACTTCACATCGCCGCCGCGCCGATTTCTTTTCGTTTTTTTTTTCGTGCGCCCGCCCGATGAACAAGTGCACTTTATGGCGTTCTTAGCACGCTCATCGTAAACATTACGCCACGAGTGAATTAATTTTTGTTGTAAATACGAATTTCTGAAGTTTGGTGGATTTGGCGGGTTCTTTGCCACCCCCCGACGACGATGAGGATGTGGCGAAGGGGATGGCTGCGAATGGAGCGCAGGCAGCGCGCCAGCGGCGGCGGCAGCAGCGGCAAAGTCGTTACCATGGTATCAGAGCCGCCCCCGGACAGTGACAAATGACAGACAAAGGGTGACTGGGATGCTCGTTTTACATATGCAGCGACACCCATTTGTCTGCCGTCAGCGGCGGCGGTCCTTATTCCCGGTGTGCTTTTCTATGTGTGTGTGTGCGGGGGCGGCGGTTATTGCGTTCGGAACGCATGGGAATGGAATTGTGAACTGTTCGCAAATGACTAGATACGCCGATGACGGTTGTGACTAGTTTTTCGTTACTGATGAATTGGAATTTTTTTTCTTTGCAGAGTTTTCCACAAGGGAAGATTTTTACTCGTTGGGTGTCATCAATATTTTTTTGATCTTTCATTCGACATTTTTTAGATTATATTTTGACCTTGAATTTTATTGATTTTCATTTTTTCGCTCCAGAGAGATCATGATCTATCAGTAGCATTGAGGGCTAGATTTGATTATGTCAAATGAATCGATTGAAAGTACAACAAAATAAACGTATGAAACAATTGACCGATTATTTTATTTTTACATAGTTAAGTGCCACCCCCGGTCATTTTACAACTTTTCCACTCACAATATGTTAAGCATCTTGTGTTATTAGTTTATATTCCGAATTTGGTGGAAATCGGCCGAGCCGTTTGCGAGAAAATCGCGTTTGAATTAACACAAATTAATTCTTTGTATTTATAAACATTAATAATTTATGAACAAATAGATTCCCGAATTTGCAAATCTCTAAATATGTCCATGAATATATAATAAACAATCCCTGAAAATTTGAAAGCAATCGGATCATTCGTTTCGGAGATATTGATGAAAATATGAAAAGAGAACTGGTTCGTTTCGAATGATCTATGATTCACAGCTGCAGGTGCATTCACTGAGTGCATCGAAGAAAGTGCTGACTAATGACGATCTACCCCAGTAACGAACACAACAATGGCACTTCAAATAGAATGGAAGCAAACAAAATTGGAATGCAGCTAAAGAATAGTAACAAGTAAACAGTTGCAATGACGAACAATAGGGAACAATAGGGAATGGAATGCGAGGAATGCGGCTAAAGAATAGAAATGATACAGTGACGAGTAAACAGTAACAAGTAAATAGTAACAAGTAAACAGCAATTAAGAATNTCACATTTGACACATTGTAACGTATTATGTAACAGGTGCATTTTCACTTTTCAATGTAAATCCCCATAAGAAATGTTTTTTCATATAACTCAAGAACTATTTGACCGATTTTGATGATTGAAAAACCATTTTAAAGAGCATGATTTAAGCTTTTACTTAAACACTCTGTTTTTGCTTGGTAATTATAAGAACAAATTGTATTTCGTATAAACACTCCTGTTGACGTTTTTCACTTCTATTGTGTGATCTTAAGCAGTGTTTCTTAAGATCTGTTGCATTTTGAACTTATTTTTCAGTCAATTAAAGTTACACACATTATTTGAAAAGAATAATACAGATAAATCATGATAGAGTTTGCAAAATTAGTTTCATCTTTAATTATCAATCTATTTCAGGGTTTCGTAAACCAAAATCCAATTATATTACAAATATCAGTTCAATTTGAATCAAAATATTGATAACTATTATTTTCATTATGTATTCTTTCATAAGAAGGAATATAATTCATAGCATTATTATTTGTAAGAAAATTAACATGATTTAAAGCTTTGAAAGTTATGTGATATTATGTGATATAATTGAAATTATTACTAAAAATGAAAATTGCAATTCCAATTACAAGAGACTTTCTGGCATTTAACATTTTGAACAATGTTCAAATGTTCACTTTCATTTCTTGAATTATATATCACTAAATAAACTTTCAAAACAAAATAGCGTAAATAAGGAACTCTGTATTATTATTATTGCATCTTTATGTTGCTCTAAAACAAGAATATTCTAAAGTCCTGACCACTTTAACAACAATTCGCGTTTATCCAACAAACTTGAGAGCACTTACAATTTAAACTAATTCACTTATTATTATTTCTAGTACACCTGAAAATGTTAAGTTGCATTCTGCAGTAAAACGATCCTTAAAAACTCTCTGGATTCAAGAACTGTAACAATGATTTGGTTGGAAATGATCACACTTTACATTGTCCATATTAATGCAAATAGTATGTACTATTTATATCAGACTATAAATAGAAAAGTAAAGCAAGCACGAAGCGTTGCATTCCATTCTTTGCGACTGCTTCGTGTTCATGTGGGTAAATTTCCCAACTTAATTTTATAGTAATTTATTATTAAATTGTTCGAAAACAATAGAGCGTCCATTAAGGACCATAAACGGCGCCCACACGATTCTCATATGCGATTATTTGCGAACCCCAAGTTCGTATTTTAATTTATAGATCTTATGCACAAAGACGAGACTTGCTGATTGCGAGTTAAAAGTTCGCGAGTCATCGTCGTTGTTGCTAAATTGACTTGCGAACTATAAAGGAGAGCTTGGCATTGTTCTCAAACGTTATCTTGTCGATTACATGCAATAAATTTGTGTGCAAAAGGCTTCGTAATTGGTAAATATTGTTTTAAAGTTGTTGTCTTTGTTAATTTGTAGTTTAAGCTACAATTTATCTTGGAAATTTAATATTTGTTAGGTGAACTTTTTGTTTTTAATATATTTTGATATATTTCTAGAATCCTCTCTTTCTCTTGAAATGACAATTAGGAGTTGAAGAATTTTGCAATGAGAGTCATCAGTATCAAATGTCTAATCTTTCTGAATTAGTTTCTGTTTAGGACTGATTGATTGCTAATTCTGAAAAGTTCTTAGAAGAGTTTTCTTACTGTAGCATTGAAAGTCCCTGTCAAATCCTTGATTCTGAAGACTATTGCTTTGAAATTGTAAGTTTACCAGGAATTCTGAAGAGATTCACTAGCCTCGATCTGATTTCTATTATGATTTGGTAAAGTAATTTGAGAGTTCAAGATCTTGATCCTGCAATCAGAAACTGAGTTTAGATTGGTCAAACTTAAGACTAGAATAAATAAAATTCTGAACTTCTTAATTTACCAAACAATTAGTATCCCATTCAATATCCTCAATTAGAATATGAAGATGGATGTAATTCCAGAAGAAAAGTAAAATTCTACAACTCTTCTTGTGAGGTCTCTTAAAACCCATTGAAAAAACGAGTCACTCGACTAAATCATCACCCATCATGTCGAACAAATACGGACAAATAATAGATGATCATCTCAGATGATCAAGTGACATGAATGCGGTCTGAAAACCCCATTTCAGAAATTCATCCCGCATCTGATTTTTTATTATATCTGATATATTCCCCGCCAAAAAAAAATGAAACAAACCCTGTGTGGCAACCGGGAGCAGATATCGAAGATAAACTGTTGTGTAAATTCATAAGGAAAACAAGTAGCTCGTCGTAAAATTCGGCCCGGCAAGTCACATCATTTCTATATCAGCTCGCTTCACCGATCTGCATCATCATCTCCAGAATATCATCCTTCGTTCGTGCCCGTCGATTTGCCTTCCTCTGTGTCTGCATGTTCATGGGGGGCGCATCTTCCTCTTCATCTTACTATCATTTCGGCGCACGAGGCTAAAGGTCCGTAAAGTCGTTATTGGTTTTACGAGCTGAGGCGCATCGACCGAAACGCATCCGAGTGCAAAAGCAAAAGACAAAAGGAAGAAGAACCAACGAGGACAAACAAGAGACACGTGAAATAAAATAATAGTTGACATGTGTACATTTGAGCTCGGGCGCAAACAACACTCGTCCGTTCGTTCGTGCATTTATTTTTACATATTTCCCGGTGTTTAGTGCCCACAAAATTGGGCCAACGCCGTTTGTACCTTGGACAATTTCAAAGAGGTAGACAACCTCGAGGGAAACTCAGAAGCTTTCCAACAACTCGCTTTGTTTTCCCTCAATTTCTTTCATGATTGTTGCTCTATATTTTTCATATCTTCAATTTGAGAATTTCTTATTGGAATTTTCATCCAATTCTTGTAATATGATACAGAAATGTTTTGGTTTTATCATGTCATACCATAATTCATTATGAAACTATCATCTATGACCATGCAATTAGAATTATTTAAGGAGATATCCAAACATTTCTTATGCGTTTTCAAGTCCCATAAATAATATCTTAATGCATTTTCTAAGTGTTGGAAATGGACGTTTATTATCGATTAATTTATGGCTTTTCCTCAAGTAGGAATTCATTATTACCACACTGGTTGCCTTTTATTGAGGCAATTCTCTCAAAAGCGTTGATTTTGATTATTATTGTGAGAATTCCAATCAAAATTATCTTAATTCTAATTGGACACTATGGGACTCCAAAGATTCATAAGAAATTCAAATTAATTAGAAAAACGGATAAAGGCTTATTAGCATTATCAAATATGGTTTCTCTCAGCAAGAAGTATCCGAAAAATTAATGAGCAACTGTAGTTTTAGTGCTGCACATTACATAAAAACTAAGTAGATTTTCTTGTCGCATGGAAGTTTATCATAGCAATAACAATTATAAAGAATTGCCTATAATTGACATGAAAATACATTTGGGAGTTTTGTCATTCACATTTTCTTAAACAATTTTGATGATGGCCTCATAAAATTATTAAATTAATGATGAAAGATTATCACCAATGATTTTGGGAAAATCAATGATCTACAGTGATATTCACAGTATGATTTTCATAATTAGAGTCATCAGTAATGAATAAGAAGATAAAAGATGTGAAGATTTCTGACAACCAAAACTTTTCGATTAAGTTTTGAAGTGAAAAATGTTAGTGCGAACTCTGTCAGTTGGTACTTAATTCTATTCGATCATATCTAATAAGCAGTATACATCAAATTGAAAAGAAATTACAGAAGATTTAAACAATCACAGTTATGAGCAATAAATTAGAAGATATCTGTTTAGAAGATGTGAAGATTTCTGAGAATTAAAGGTTTTCGATTAAGTTTTAAAGTGAAAAATGTTAGTGTGAACTCTATGAGTTGGTAATTTTATTCTATTTGATCACATCCAATAGACAAATTGAAACCAAATCACCTTTGAAAGTCTATTCACTCACATTTTTGTAAAACATGTGATGATGATATCTGAAAATTATTGATTTAAACTTTCAAACTTTGTTTGAAAACTTTTGTTCCTCAACAAAATGCCCATAAATTATACTACTGATTTTGTCATCACAATCCCAAGTAATATTAATTAGTAATTTATAAAATTCATGAATTTTCTTGAAATATATAAAGTGTCATGAAGCCCAAGGTAATTCTTCATGTCCACGCAAGAAGCTTCCTCGTATGCATCCTCGCACCAAAGGCTATAAATAAGCGTTAATGTCACATTTCAAGTGTCCCTTTTATAAGTGGCCGCTTGTAGCGCTTACGCCTCTTTTTTTATGCGTTTTGTTCGGCGAAGTGATTCGAGAGAGGCTAAGCCCTTATGCTTATTTAAATTTAAATATCCCAAGTACTTTTAAGCCTTTTATCGAGGATGTCGAAATGAGCTAAAGAGACGGAAAGACTTTCGGAAGAAACGCCCTTGTTCATAAATCATTACCTACCTTCATTCTAAGGTGAGCAACAATGCAAACAATTTCAGAATCGTTGTGGGAACTATCAACTTTTTGTCACCATTCTACATCTTGAAGTTCTCCCCAAAGTTGGAGATTTCTGACCATAGTTAAGTCAAAAACCGTTTGGATCATCTTAAATCAAAGTAGAAATTTGCATAATGTACAAAGAAGGAAAAAGCAAAGAAAAATAATTGGAAATTGTTGGAATATCTCAGCCATGATTGGCGTTCATTTAATATATATTTTTAGCCGTTTCGAGCCGTATAAACAAGCGGAATTACAAGAAACGCGCCGAAGTACTTACTGAAGGATGTCGTTCATGTCGCGCGTTTTGTTTTTCTCCATTTCTCTTCGCCTTTATTTTCATTTCGTTCCGTCAGTTGGCTCGCAGCCGTATACGCACACGACGTTGTCGCCAACTTTTTGTTTCAATTCCACGTTTCCATTTTTGGCTTTGCAGACATTTTCGTTACCGTAACACGGTTAAGCGTGCGGACGTGGCATGTCCATAGAAGTGATGCAAGCGATGTGATTCCAAAACGCAAGCATAAGCACAATACTTCTTCAAACCAGAAGGTTCCAATACAAATCCACCTTTCAGTAATCCCTATACTCCTGGAACCATCAGATAGTTTGCAAAGTTTGACCTCAAAATCAGTTTTGAAATTTCTACAGTCAATTTTGAACTGCGCTTATTGAAAAGTTGAAGATATTCTTGGTGGAAAACTTTGGCAATTGGAAACAACCTGTATGTGGTAATGATCATCATTGCAGTCGATGCGATGAAGCGATGGACACAAAGCGTCCACGATGCGCGCATGTACCTCTTCAATAAGAGCACTTTCGTTGCGGAATACGGACAAATATGGGATGGCGCAAAAGGCTGCGCGAATCCCAGCCGCAGATAAAGTTGCTGGGAACGCGTGCGGATTCATTGTTAGTCGCTGCACGGATGCGCGCACTGCTAGGAGTCAGCCAACTAAAAGAATTTAATACTGCTGTCCTTCGTATGGATTTGAATGTGGGCTTATTTAAACTGCGGGGCATTCCAGGATATTTAGTTTGTTCACTGACATGCGTTCGCATTTTTCTTTCCTATATAGCATCGAATTGAAATTACATTTTTTTTTGGAATCCATGCTAAAAAAATGATGGAAAATGCAGTTAAACTTTTGCCCAACTTTCAAATCTGAGGAGGTGTTCAATTAAATATTCCCTTCTCTTTGATCTTTCACTTCCGGTTTTAGTCCTTCTAGTCTTTTGATATGGATCAAACCTGATAATTTAGATGGAATTATGCTTCAAGTGATTCCACTTTTATTAATACTTTTTGTATGGTAGAACTTTGATTGTTTGGACATTGGACTCATTGATTCAGTTTTAGGCCTCTAATATTGAAAAAAATATTTACATTTTGCAGTGTTATCTGTTCGAAACCCAAAAAGACAAACTTTTTTGCCTCATTAACATCAAAAAACTATTTTGAGTAACCAAATCATGAGAAAACCCTTTCTGGACATGACCTTTCATATTATATTTGTAAGATATAAAGATTTCTAACAGTGAAACTTGGTTCGCACTCTCTTCATGTTTACAACTCCTCTTATTTCATCTATTCGATGACATCCAACAAGCAATATACATTCAATATTGACTTGAAAACGATACTCTATCCAGCATATCACACAAGAACTTTATTTGCAAACATCCAAAGAGTGATTCTGAAGAGTTTCCGAAGCTCACTGTATATTCGAATATTTCCACGAAGGAGAATTTAATAGAAGTGTAATAGATTCACGATTATTATACCGTTCCGGTAAATAATGGCCGGCTATCGGATGTAAATAAGCGTAAACATGAATGTAAATATATTATGGATGTCTATACCTAGCAGCCAGGCTCTCAACTTGCAGCCTGAGGAGGAAGAAGAGATGCCTGTTGGATGCTAGCTAGTTTTAGTTACATGCATGTTGCTGGCGCATAGAAGAGATGCCCATGTAGAGTGGACAAATAAAAGCAGACCACACACGTTGCCCGAGATGGTTCATGGGTCCAATCCAGCAGGCATGCAGATAGACACTCATGAAACAACGTTTCAGACACCAATGAGGGATACAAGGAGTTGATAGAAATGGTGATATGTCTTTGGTTGAAGTAGGGAAGTTGATCTAACAGTTTCATTGATTTTCTTCAGAAATATTCTTATGTTGTGGTCATTATTGCATATTGTAAATCTCTTCAGTTAAAATTCAGAAACATGATAAATTGCATTTATTATTTAACTGTTCATTAGTGGAATTACTTTCAATTAGTATTACATGATAAACGCGTTTGCATTCAGCCAAGAAGCTTATGAGTTAATTATCCAAATAGTAAACTTGTTATTTGACTAATTTCTTCTGTTTTTAGGCCTGGCGGAATTAGTTCAGCAATATGCTACCATCCCAAAGATATCATACAATCAAATCATTACAAGATAGGCAAATGATTTGCAGAAAGGCGTTGCTCGCGCCGTTGAGCATCATCACTCCTGGTGCAAAAACGAAAACGAAACCCTCTGAAGAAGTGGAAGCATGGCAAATACGTGCCCTCACACTTCGCCAGCGTTATCGCGTCCGCTCATCGTGTTGATCGCGCGCGAGCGTCATGCATGTACAAGACAATTTATTACATCAATGATGAAAGACAGCCCGCAGCATTTGAATCGATACGCGCGCTGCCTCTTCGACACATATCTCTCAATATCCCATCTTGGCGCCTGAGCGCACTCTTCGTGGCGCACACTTCAATACCTTTAATCGCCGTCGTATATTAGAGTTCTCGGATTCATTTCATTTCATTTTTTTCTTCTTCGATTGTTGTTGGTTGTTTTTGCTCGGTTGGTTCTTTGCTCCTCTTCGAGCTTGTCGCTCTTCTGCATCACGTGTCGCCTGCATATGTTTACAACTCTTCGTTGTGCATACATGAGGGGCATCGCGCACTTCTTGTGCGACGTGTCTGCTTCTGCGGAAACAATAAAAAGAATGAGCCTGGTTGATAAATAAACAGCGCAACGCGCGCTCGCGTTGCATCGGCAAATGCTTAGCAATGCAAATGCGTGTCGGCAATTCATTTTGCGCGCGGAATTTATTTATATACAATTTGCTACGAATAGATAATGTCGGAGATAAATAAATATAGCGCCGAAACGTAATTAAGTTGCCCGGCTCATCGAAGAGATGGCGAAAAAATTGCGGGTAATTTGCGTATAGGGTGTTGCCAACTTTGCGTTGCTACAAATTCTGGAACAAATTGAAGATCAAGTTGTAGGTTTCATTTTTTATCAGCCATGAAATTGAATTTGCACTAACACTGAAAATAGAAAGAATGGATCAAATTAAATGTTGGATAATGAAGTTGCAAATGTCCTGTCTGAATACAAATTTTTGCAGGATATTCAAACTTTTTTTTGCTATTATGTTCACACTTTGGAATTTCTTCATGAATTTTGGTATATTATACATATTAATCTCTAGTTTGATAACACATATTTACTCAGAAAATCAAAGAATTTCATACGAAAGGGTTAAGAACGGATGGTGAAATTTTGATTGATATCAGATGTGATAAAAGCAAATAAATTATCACAAAAAACTGATATCAAGTAGGCTTATTTGCATGGGATTATTAAAAAACAATTGAACAAAGTAACAAAAACAAATCCTTTCTTCGAAAACTTTATTTTGAAGTTTACTTTTACTTCATTCAATATTTTTCAGGAATATCATGTAATAAACCTATTTGATATTAGTATCACTTGATATTCTGACTGATAATATCATATATTCACTATATTAACAAAATTAACATAAGTGATTCCTGAAATTGCTTGAAAATTTTGTCTTCTTATGATTCGAGTGAAAATTATTTTGTTCTTTGTAAGTTTGATTCGAATCTCTTCAATGAGATTTTGCTTTTCTTTTTCTAAGTAAATACTTTTAAACTAGATATGAATATTGATGCATTTATCAAATTTCTTGAAAAAAGTTCACAAACTAGTACTTTTTGCAACTTCTCTAAAAGTTTCAAAAGTTAGAAAACTTATTTCTTAAAACGCAACAACTTTCCTACCATCTTTTCAAATATCAACATTTCTGAAACTTAAGTTTAAGCTCATGTCCTCCCATTTAATTAATACATTACCATCCATTAGATTAGACAACAATACACATTTGACATAATAGTTCGCTATCTGCTACACATTTATCAGAAACATGCTCTTTGCGCGCAATTGCTGGCCAGAACCCGGCTCGCTCATCGTCTTAGATAGAATTCGCATATATTTCGCTGCAGTGTCTCCTCGAAGATGATATTCCAGTCACGTTTTCGCCTCGTTTCACTTCTTCTTCGTCTTCTGCTGCAGCTCGTTTCATTCGCTCGTTTGTTCGCATACGACACACTGTGTGTATAGTATTCCATGAAGCTTTTGGAGTGTGTATTCCGGCATGCGCCCGCGTTGTTCTTGATCTTTCTAGTTCATGGTTTTGCGGTTTTTCGCCCAAGGGTATCTTTGCGGCTTGCAGAACTCGATGGCGAGAGAGAGCAAGAGCGACATCAGGATCAGCGCATAAACATGCTACAATGGAGCATGGCTCATACATCATATGCCTGCGCTTTGCTGGATGCTATCTGCATTGATCTGCACGTGTATCAGTGTGTTGATCTTCTCTTCAAGGAAGGAAGAACTAAGTTTATTAGTGCAGTGATATAATGGTATTTATGTCAACTTGGATCTTTGTGGGAATAAGATATGCGCATGCATTTGAATCTTGAGCGTGCGCTGCAAATCCGTTATTAGGAGTTTCAAATGGTAAAAAGTTCATTTTTCATGATAAACTTTCAGAAAAATCGATTTTTTAAATTGGAGGGCAAACGGAG
Source organism: Aleochara sp. GC000083 (assembly GCA_030264555.1). Lineage (NCBI taxonomy): Eukaryota > Metazoa > Arthropoda > Insecta > Coleoptera > Staphylinidae > Aleochara > Aleochara sp. GC000083. Next base: position 26,918 of record JARJDZ010003457.1, read on the forward strand.
CAACAATTGTCAAAAGTTCGATAAAAGTTATTCTAATAAGAAATTCTCTAAGAGAAATTTCGTCATAATTTTGAAAAGTATTTGCTGTACCAAGAAAGTAGTTCCAAAGTTTTGATTCGAAGCATTCACTTTGCTTCTAGAAAAATCTGAAGGGTTGTTGTATAGTTTTCTCGTAATAACAAGAATTTTTGAACACAAAATCCAAAATGAATTCGTGCATTTTTCAAGTAATGAAAAGTTGAAAATTCAAAATAATCACTTGCATGTACACACATCTCCCATCATGCAGTGATCATAGGGCTCTTATTAAAAGCCACTTAAGCGTAATAAATAAATCATGCGCACAAATAAGCACCTCTTAGTGAATAATCTAGAATCCTTCAGTGCGCTCTTGATGACGTATGTACATATTATGGCAAAACACTTAGTCATGAATAAGTTATCTTGGAGTCGAACCGACGACGTCTGCGGGTCGATTAAATGATGAATGTTCTCACGCAATTCCCGACGTTTTTCCTCCGCATTATTCCCAATCCACGGCCGAGATGCAGACTCCTCTGGAAGCCATCTGCAAGCAATTCTTTGAGGAACTGTAAGCAAACAGCCTGAAGTTGCAACACGCATGGATAATTTATAACAATTTCAGCGCGGATTCAGTTTTGATTTCCTTGCAAGAAGTGCAACATTAGCTGATGCACGTGTGCTAAGATTTTCCAACGACCATCAACAACCAAGACGAGTTGGAAAATTGAGTTGTAGCATCCACACTATGGTGCGTTAAGTGTGTGCATATAGAATTAACAAGTAGTTACGTTTATATGCTCTTGGGAAGTGGCGGTGTTGTTGGCGTGGTGTAATGAAAATGTACGAGCGTCGCGACGCCTTCTTCCTTCCTTTTTCCTGCTTCCTTATGCTCGGTGCGTTATGGCATTCGTGCAACCAACGGTTCGAGGGCGGTTCGACCACCGACGCTCACTTACGCCACATTATTATAAGCTCCTAATCTCGGCATTCATAACCACATCACGAACTGACGACCGCGTCAAGATTTATGTAAATCAGGCGGCGGCGACGCCGGCGACAACGACCTAAACAACATTGCGAGATGGCATTTCTGCCTCCGATGCAACAAGACGCCACCAACCGCCAAGAAACGACAGCTTGTGCTGTGTTACATTGCGAAAGCAACCACCTCCTTCGTGTAATAGCATTATGTCTTGTCATTCATGTAGACAATTTGCGCTGATTTGCAGCTACATCATTTATTAAGATCTGCACTAGTTTGAATTCTTGTTTGCATTACAAATGTAGTCAAGTTTTGACTTCAAATTGATTGAATTTCAATCATTTTTACATTGAGACATCATTGTTACATCTTTGTTACATTGCTACATCAATATTACATCATTGCTACATCTTTGTTACATTGATACATCATGACTACCTTATTGCTACATCATTATTACGTAGTTTCTACATGATTACTACAAATTATGGCTACAGTTGCAATGCTACAGCTTATATTCCTTGGATAGCAATGTAAGAATGTGGAAAATGTGAAAATTTAAATTCCATTGTGAGATGAGCGTGAATACAGAGGGCGCGCATCAAATAAAAAGGGGATTTCGGCTCCTTGTATTCCAGGATTTGCGCGCTTCCTGCATTATGTATTAGTTGTTCGACGTTGTCCTCCTTCGTGTCCTCATACTTTCCGCACACGTATGTGCGATACATGAGGCGCATGCTGGGAATTCGCTTTCGGGGAGTTTTCCAATTTGTCGATTGTCAATGATGGTGAAATGTAGTAGCCTCGGCTGCAAGCGCGCAGCAGCTCTCGGAGCTGGAACGATTTTTAAACTGGTGGTTATTGCTTGTGTTGCAGGTCTATCAGGTCGCGTATGTGACAATAAAGGCGGCGAATTCGCCGCGTCCGGGCGCCTGGATATTGGAGAGGTCGATCGACGGGGTCGCCTTCGACGCGTGGCAGTACTTCGCAACAAGTGATAAGGACTGCGTTGATCGATACGGCATTCCAGGGCGCAAAGGCAAGCCGCACTACTTCACCGACACGGAAGTCATATGCACCTCGTTCCACAGCAAATTGGTTCCGGTCGAAAATGGCGAGGTAACAAGCAATACAACACTACAACGCTTCAAGCATTCTGCTTGCGCATGCATTTCATTGCTACAATTAATGACAAATCTCTCTCTCTTTCGGGGGGAGAGAGTTTGCCCCGCTTTCAACAAGCAAAGCAAACAGACGAAGAAGAGTCGCTGTTTGCTTTGGTTGTTGCATGCCGAATGACATTTTAGCAATCTCGTTGTGCAAATTGCACGTACGAATTTCCGCGTTCCGGCCGCAACGCTGAACCTTGAGTGTGATTTCGACGGGAGAGAATTATACGCAGCCATAAATCATCACGTGGACTTGGATAAATGTACAACGATTTCGACTCCGTGTATTTATTCATACCGGGTGGACTTTTTAACCACATTGCAACAATTGTTTAACAAGGATACATCATATCTATCATATATTAATATAGAAATAAGAAGCTTCAGTTTCCTCATGACTATAGGCAACATAATGCACGTGTTCATTGAGTTGCCTATAGACATGTTGTTAAACAAATTTAACTTATTAATGCAAATTTAAAAAGTCCACCCGGTATATGTGTATATGCACAGGATATCTGCACCGAAATTGTAATACAATCGTGGCGCAGGCCGACAAAACGAAGCAGGTCATCGTGATTTAACAGAAATTATATTACCATTCTTTTCTACCTCGTTTATCGATGCACTAATGGCTTCGCTCGGCTCTCTGATGCGTTCTCGTCCGTTCGGCTTTTGTAAGACGCGCAAAGATCGTAGATACACGTGCACAATGCAGGCACGTCGCCGAACTACTCGAGCCATTAAGTAATTAACGTAAATGCTCACAATCAGATGCGCTGATACGCGTCTTCTGTGCGAGCCCCATTCCCTGCCTGCTATTAAGCCGAATGATTAATCGAAATGTATGTCCGCGTTTTCCGCATTCGAACTTTTAATTCGACCACGATGTTTCAATATTGGTTGAACCCCTAAAATGCGTTTAAAGCTGCTGGCAAAATGTAATTCACAGCTCCTTGGGGAAATTTGGTAATTTAGAGAGTGATTTGCAAATTGTAGCAACATCCAGCAGGTAGATTAATGAAGTTGTCTATTCACTGATAGTGTAATCATTATAAAGCCAACCAGGAAGTTTGCAGAACTTCAGAAAACGCGGTAAAAAAGTAGAACAAATTTGAAAATTTATACTTTACTGCACATGCGCACATGCGTCGGTAAAGCAGTTACCTGTACTACAACTGCTCCATCCATATATTGTATACTCCGTGGAGGGAGTAAAGTCACTTTACTCCCTCTGCCGAAAAGACGGTATCGCCCCCTGACGGCTAACAAATGAAACACTACCTGTCATTTACAACAGTGTACAACGGTTATTTAGAAATAATGTGCAACAAAATACGTTTGTAATTCGATTTTTAGGTGCATACATTCCTCATCCACGGGCGTCCTGGTGCAAACGAGACGAGCCCGGAGCTCTTGCAATTCACGAAGGCGCGCTATGTGCGCTTCCGATTTCAAGGACTTCGCGGAAGAGTGGAACCGTTGCCAGCATGGCTTTCCGAAGACATCAATCGCGACAAGAAGCTCTTCTATTCGATCCGCGATATCCGAATCGGCGGACAATGCGTGTGCAACGGCCATGCAGCAAGCTGTCGACATAATGTCGCATCAGGCGTAAGTGCATCCTTCCTGCCATTCATTCAATTACTCATTGAGCATTACCATCTAATTACAACAACTCGTTTTCAATTAGAACCTGGAGTGCGAATGCGGCCACCACACATGCGGCCCCAATTGCGATCGATGCTGCCCGATGTTCAATCAGCGACAATGGGGCACTGGAACCTCGCGGGACGCTCGCGTCTGCCTGCCGTGCAATTGCCACGGCCACGCCAAAAGCTGCCACTACGACGAAGACGTGGACCGTTCGGCTGCCAGCCTGGACGTTAATGGCAACTACCAGGGCGGCGGCGTGTGCGACAATTGCACCAAGCACACGACAGGCGTCAACTGCGAGCGCTGCGTACCCGGTTTCTACCGGCCGCTCGGCACCGAGCCCGACTCGGAGGTGCCGTGCGTGAAGTGCGATTGCGATCCGTATGGGAGCACGGGCGAGTGTGCCCTAGAAGGTAATTTATTGACATGCCAATGCCGTGTCGGCTACGCCGGATTGAGGTGCGACACGTGCGACCTGGGATACAGAGGCTATCCGAACTGCGAGCGCTGTCCGTGCAACCAGAAGGGCAGCCTCATGGAGGCGGACACGTGCGAGGGCGAATGTACATGCAAGGTATGCCAGAAAAAACACGATTTCAAATTGGTCAATGATGTAGCAATGTTGATTTGCAGGCGAACGTCGAAGGGAAGTACTGCGACAGATGCAAAGTGGGCTACTTCTCGTTGCAAATCGCGAACCCGGAAGGGTGCTCGCCGTGCTACTGCTCGGGCGTCACCAGCGTCTGCTCGTCGGCGTTCCTCCAGCCGCAAATCGTGAGTGAAATTGACTATTGATGCGGGCCCGAGGCGCTAATGGCACATTTTAGTTTGCATTTAGCAACAGGGACGCCTGGCTGGTCACCGACATCTCCGTCAAGGAGGTCGAAACCCCGCTGATGGACGAACGCGAAATGCTCACCGTGGGTAACAATGAAATCATCGGAATCGAAGCGTATTATTGGCTCGCGCCGCAACAATACACCGGCTGCAAATTATCCCTCTACGGGTCGAACCTTTTGTACAAGGTTCATTGGGTAGTGATGCGCGGTGACACCAGTGGAAAACCAACCACCGGGCCCAATATGATCCTCGTTGGAACGAACGGCATGCGCATCGCAACTGGTGATGACTTCTATGCAGGCAGCAATATGACTTTTCTGCTTCCATTGGATGAATACCGGGATACATGGTATCATGTCCCCGATGACGTTGACGATATCATCACACGATTGAGACGCACCGAATATAAAGGAGATCGCGTCACTCGCGCTCAATTCATGGCCGTACTGAGCGACATTAAGCATATTCTCCTTCGTGCGAAATTCCACACTGATCAGATTGAAGTATCCCTCGAAGAAGTGGTCATCTTCTCGGGGAACTTCACGGATGGGTATAGTCCCGTGGAGGAGTGCTCCTGTCCGTCTGGATACAAGGGACGCTCGTGTGAGTTGTGCCAATACGGACATGTTCGTATCTACAGCAATACGAGCACACATGAGACGCAAGGATATTGCGTCAAATGCGATTGCAATGGGCATTCGGCGACGTGCTCGCCGGACACAGGTGAATGTCACTGCGAACATAACACGATTGGAGAAAGATGCGAGCGCTGCGCGCCAGGATTCTATGGCAATCCTTTGCTGGGCACGCCGAGCGACTGCAAGAAATGCGCCTGCCCGCTCGAAGATGAGGAGAATAATTTCAGTCCCAGCTGTCAGCTGGACTCGGCGAGCATTAGCAATGATGATGTTGAACCCGGCTACGTTTGTACGCAGTGCCCGCAAGGATATACAGGGGATCACTGTGAAATGTACGTATTTTATGACAGAAATGGTTTTGAATTTTTGCTTATCTCGAATTTGTATGTTTGTAGATGCGATGATGGATATTTCGGTTTGCCCAGCATAAAAGGTGGAGGGTGTATCCCCTGCAGTTGCGGTGGAGGTCCTTGTGACAGGATCACTGGGCAGTGTTTAAGTTGCAGAGGAAATACTGAAGGTAATTATTTTAATCCCTCATTTTAATGAATCATTTCGCTTGCTTAAACACTAGGCCAGAAAACGTAACAAAAACACTAATTTTAATGTGTGCAAAACCAATTTCTGAAACTAATTAAACCATTTTACAAATTGTAAAATAGTAAAATCAGTTTAAACAAGCGAAATTCTAATTAATTTCACAATTACTTCAGAATAATGAAATTGGTAATTTTTATAAATAGTATAGTAGCGCACTCTATTTGAGAATAGCGTTAAAACATGGTTTTATATTTTCCACTAATTATACAATATTTTCAGGTTGGAAATGTGATCGTTGCAAAGATGCATTTTTCGGGGATCCTGTAGAAGGATGTTCAGCCTGCCTGTGTGATCCAATTGGAGCGGCGTCTCCAAGCTGCAATAATGTAACTGGCGAATGCGAATGCCGCGCGAATTTTATTGGACGGACGTGCAATAAATGTGATGTAAGTACTCATTAAACTTAACTTCATGAATCGACTTGATTTATTTCTGCTGTATCGTTAGGTTGGCTACGGCAATGTCACTGCGCAATGTGTACAATGTAATTGTGATATTGTCGGCTCGAAATCGAACGTGTGCGATCAAACAAGCGGCATGTGCGACTGTTTGCCCGGCGTTGAAGGGTTCAGATGCGACGCGTGTCAACATTTGCACTATGGATTTTCAACTGCAGGATGTACAAGTAAGTGTCCAAACACATTCTATTTCAAATATCCATGATTTCTTGACAAAATGCAATTTCGCTGCATTACTGGTTGCCTATAGTCGCACACCATATGGTATTTTAAATTTGAGATTTCTTCTTGGGCAACAAAAACAAAATGAAATTGATATTCTGAAGGGGCATTTACATTGATATTGAAAATATTATTGCCAATATTACTGATATACAACTATAAACTGGCGAATGCATACGGTGTATACGAATCGTTGACTTGCGACTTGTTTTTCGAACGTGTACGATGATGAATTTTGGCGAGCTTTGATAAATTTGCATATTAATTACCATGATTCATACGAGAATAAATAAGCAATTACCTAAGCGTCATCGACCGCACGAGGAAGATCGAAACAATCCAACGATGCCGGTTTTTTAGACTGCTTTTCCGAGGCGATGAATTTTAATAGCAATACCCACCTTCTCTTGGCTGCGATTAAAGCAGAAGGAGAAACCGTATAAGGCGTTTTGCAATCTGTCTGCAACACATTTGTGCTGCGCAAAAATCGCCACCCGTTTGAATTTTTACACCGACGAATGAATGATTTTCTCCGAGCAAATTGACGAGCGAAGTAAATTGCTCAATTCATTACCATCCCTATAGAGATAGTTAATGTTCTGTGGCGTTGTTATGTGCAAATGCGGATAAATCCATCAACTAAACGCTGTAATTAGTCGCAATTAAATCGATCCTCCTTGATTATGCGTATGTACATCCAAGTATCACGCATGTAGATACTATCGCATTATTTTAGGCCAAATGCAATCAACGTCTCGATGAGAATAATGACCGTTAATTAGATACAATACATAATTATTGCAGTGATTTGCCTTCAATCACATTATCTGTATATAGGCAACCCAATGTACTCGTTTTGTTCTGAAACTTTTCCAAGTAGTATTTCACTCTAGTTTCTAACAAGTTTGTTCATTACTTGATGAAATCAGCACCGATAAGAACTATAATTATTCGTGTTACTTGGGGGCCTGCAAATAGTTGCATGCTCCTGTCACAAAATTGATCAATGCGTGTTTTGGTTCGTTTCTCTTTGCTTTAGGCAATTCTATGCACAACAGCAGTGAAATAATCCGATGAGGAAGCGAGGAGAAAAACAAATAATGCCTGACACTAACTCACTACTCGTAGTTGAGCAATAACTATATATGTCAACATGGTTTGATATACGAGTCGATATAAACGTTCGCAATGGATATGTCAATAAAGTTTGGCCATCAAATGAAATTTAACGCTGGATGCTGCCATGAATATGTTAATCTATAATTACAATTGATGATCTTTGTGTTTAAGCGGCCGACTGATTTTACTGGCGTATTTGGCCCAGCTTCTGGTAGCTTCATAATTCGGTATTTTATTATGTTTGGCTTAATGACCGCCCATTCAAACCAATAGTTTCAATTGCTGAACGCATTCTGAATCAGTTTACGCTACACAACACATTTGGCTTGTACGCTGAATTATCAACCAATTAGGCGCTAATTTAATTAGTTAATTGTCGTCGCAGGCTTTCAAATCAACAACGCAAGTGTTTATTGTTAAATTCATTTATGGGCGAAAATTGGAATTGTATTCCATTTGTTTCTAAATTACAGATTTCTGAGTTGAATATGAAATACATTTTTGGGTGGTCCTCGCTGAATTTTTGAGCATAAGAAGATTAGTTTAGGTATTAAATTCTAGAAACGTGGGTTGAAAGTTTAACCTATTTACAAGGATTTAAATTGAAATTTTAATTTGTAAATTGGGTACAACAAGTACAAAAGGGGAAAACAATATTATCAATGTTTCCATTAAATTACAAATTAATCAGCATCCGAAAACAGAACATGTAATTGAAAAATAACCGAGGTTGGTTCCCATTTGAATGATTAAAAAGGTGTTGGCCCCATGTAAATGCATTTCCTCTTCTCGGGTTGGGAAGATTCCCAAAGAATAAAAATATACAGTTTGGTCATTTTCATAAATAAGTTTCTAGATGATAATTTTGTTGCTATGTTTCTTCTTTTTCTGACTTCTCGATTTCTTCTTTTTATTTCTCAATTTTCGTATAGAATTTTTGACTTTGCAAAACAGGGGATTTGAAATTCTTATCGCACTCATTCACTGAATGAACATCGAACACTAAAAGTGGAATTAGATAAACGTTACATTATGAATGGTCAATAAAAATGATGATGTCATGTATTTAACAACAATTAGAGTACACACTGTATACGAATGCATGTTGGTGCACTTGATTGGATGGCACAGCATGTGATCTCTTTGTGTCGTCGCTGAAAAATAAATCATTCAGGTGTTGCTGGCTCAATACACCCACGCATTGACATATCGAAGCGTTTGTACTCGTGAATCGATGATTACATTACACAAGGACGATGAATGCAATTTTGCATATGGTGAAAATATGCGTGCTTCCTGAAATGCTATCAAATTCCAGTAATGAAATAAAATACTCGAATATGTGAATTCATGCAAGATGTGAAATGATTAATTTAATTAGTGGAATGTTCGCTGGAAATTTGCAAATTTATAATGCTATATTTTCTGGTTAATTTTTGGAATGTGCATGTGAAATTAAATGTGATAATTAAACAAATTCACATTGATACAAATGTTATTGAAATTCTTATTCAACTATTAGTAACACATGTATTTTATAATGTTTAAAGTTGGAAAATGTTTCCTTTAGTTTTCTTGAAGTTGAATGAGTTTAATTGGATAATAGATTAGGATATAAATGCGTACATTTGTTTACTGCAATTGCATTCAATTAAAAGTTTTATTGATGCATATTACTCAACAACGATTTATGACGGCAAATAATTTCAGATGTAAATGTCATAACAATTTACCTATATTTCTAAAAAGGATTGTTTTATTGTTAAGCTATTAGTTGGATAAAGTTTATGAAAAGTTGCAACAATCATAGTAATTTTACAAATGACTTTAATCAGATTCATAAAAAGAAGAAAAACATTTATGATGAATTTAAAATTCAACTTTTGAAATTTGAAATAGCTGCCAACAAAGTTGCACATTACAAGTATTGAAAACCCAAAATATGAAATGTTTACACACTACGAAAATCATCTAGGAACAAACACAAAAACAAATACGAATCATAATTATATTTGCACACTCTTTCTCGATTTGCATTCACGTCCAGAAGCTTGTATGTCCTCCGTCCATATCCATATTTGCGTAATGATGCATTCATTCGCCACGCAGAGATTATACGCTTTTGAAACAAATGTGTGCTGATTACTTCAAAGCTTGCTGCTCGTTCGCCAATTTGATCCTTAATAATATAATCACTATCTGCGCTTAGGTAAACACGCGCGCGCATGCAAACGAAGACTCTCAATCTTTCCTGCCGATGGAAATTGATTGTTGATGATGATGATGGTCGGAAGAGCGAGAGCGATATGCGTTTCGTTTGTTGCACGGTGCTCGGTGTCGATGATTGCGGAGACCACCCAATGACTTCTTATTTTCTTCCAAGGAAGCCCCTAGTGGGCAAAAAATTGCAATTGACGCAAGGAGCTACGACGTCCGAGTGACGTTCGCATGCATGCAAACTCTATAGTTTGTACTGGTCGACATGGATTTTGCCATCATTGTAAGCTGTAGCAAAAGAGGTTCAGAGAATCTCATATTCATAATTGTTCCACTCGATACGCCGAGATGAGTAGAGTACTTCATGGTCAATGTTATGAGGTTGCAATGAGAGACATGAATGTGCTTGATGTAATTACAATTTTCTTCGTGTTTTTTTTTTGATGAGTTGTTGTCAATTTTAGATTATAACTTCATTGGAAAGTCGCGATACATTGAGTTTGTTTGTAAATGATTAGGAAGAGTTAACTTTTTAAAAGTTTACATTTGAAAACTTGTATGGAAATATTGTTAAGAAAGCAATTTAAATCCAATTTCAAATTAGACAAAAGACATAACTTCAATGAAAGTTTAAGTTCCAAAATACAATTTGCAGAAAATTTTTGATACTGATTATAATTTCATTAGACTGTTTTGATACATTGAATGAAGAATGAAGAAAGATATAATATGGAAATTTCCTTTAAGGAAGCAATTTTGAATTTTCAAATTATGCACCAATTTCAGTGAAACATTCTACTCTAACATTCAATTTTCAGAAATTCTTTTAATATGTAACTGATTTATAGATTATATCTTAATTGAACAGTTTTGATACATAAATTTTATGAAAAATGATAAAAAAATGTACAACATTACAAACTTTACAAAACTTTATATTAAAATACAAACAAATATGGAACTTTCGTCACAAATAAAAGAAAGAAAGAAAGTTATGCAACACAAACAACTTCAATGAAAAAACGTTTGTGCCTAAAGACAATTTGCAAATTCTTTTATCTTAGTTAACTCATAGATTGTAAAACTTTATAATGCAAACAAAAATGGAACTTCCTTTATAAATGATGGGAAGGAAGAAAGTTATGCAACACAAACAACTCCAATGAAAAAAACGTTCAGATTATAACTTAATTGAACATTTTTGATAGATTGTGTTTATTCAAAAAAAAATGTAGAAGAAACTACTTTTCAAAAAGTAGCATACCAGCAAATATGGAAATTTCATTAGGAAAGCAATTTTGAAATCCAATTACAATTTTCAAATTATGCAACACAAACAACAACTCCCATGAAATGCTCAAACCTAAGTTCCAATTTGCAGAAATTATATCCCAAGAATGGTACTCAACCGGCAAAAACTACATACAAACACCAATTGTAAATCTTTAAACCAAGAAATTACGAAAACAAACAATATGAAAGCAACTTTACGACGATATTATGTTTATTATCAAGCGGACCGTAAATAATTGCAAATGGTTCGTACCAGCAATTATATTATCGACTACCTTCATACTTTCTAATGAAATAATTAGTTGATCTTTCAACAAATCAATAACTTTTCTATTCTCCACAATTTTATATTGACCGATTTTGAAATTTCAAAATATAAAAAAGCGCAATTTCAAAAAGAAAACTCGATTGTGGTTAGGAAATAAATGTTGGAGGTGAATTTGAAAAGACATGGAACGGATAATAGCGAAAAAAGGGCGCGAGCGTTGAAACCTCTCTCGCAAACGCGCGAAAACGTTCAATTACATCCGAATGGGCGAATAATAATGGCAAACTAACAGCGAATAATGCATTGTGACTAACGGCATGCGCGCGAGTGCAAAATGCACCAAACATATGATGCTTCGAGCGCAACAACAACACAGTATAACACACATGAAAATTGTTTTCTAATTGCCACCTTTCAATCTGGAAATTTATTGCGGGCGTGTATTCATTTATAGTTGCAGTTGTTTTGCAGCTTGCTGCATGCGTTTGATGCTCTTGTGTGCCATTTTATCGTCTTCGGTCGTTTGGTTTGTTCAAACTCATCAATTACTTCTTCAATTGATGAGCAGAAATTGTGGGCACTTTTCAATTTTATTGATTAAAAACTTCACTTCCTTGATTGCTCTATAAAACTTCATTCTGTGAGTAAAATAACATGCAAAACAGGATTTTTTTAAGATAAGATATGATTGTAGGCAACCCCATGTACGTTAGGTCAATTTCTTATCATTTTTTGGTATAATTTTCAGAAATAACTTGCTTGAAAAATTTGATTTTTCAAGTCGTCATTTCTACAACTGATTTTTTGGTTATTTAATATTATCGTAAACTCAAAAGAATCAATTTGACATTAAAAGTAGGCAACACAATACACATGCCCATTGTGTGTTGCCTACATTCATACCTTTAAAAATTTAATTCCAAACTAAAAATTTCATCAATTAACTTTCAAAAGTTGATCTTAATGCATCATTTCAATCAAATTTAATTTTCTTACTCTTTTACATGAATCATTGACAAAAATAGCGCTTTTACGATATTCCTGCAAATAAAATCAATTGCCAGACTTAATATTCGCTTAATGTACATACATTTGCAATTTTATGATCGACATAAACCCAAAAATTTTGCCATACAAATTCGCATTTATATGATATTTTGATCGAGCTATTAATAGAAGATTCAATAGTATCCAAAATATAAATATCCCAATAAGCATTTAGTGCTCTACTTGGAAAAGCTATCATATGCTGCTTAAGTAGCAATTGAGGGAACAAATAAACTCGCAAGTTCTGATCAATCAATTGCGCACATGCTCGGCGCTGAAATTGAGAAAAGCGTGAAACGAAATTCGAGCATGACTCGAATGTGCCTCTTGCAAAACACATGGAACAACACCACATTCGAATATGTGTAATGTGAAAGAAAATTGGGCGCTTAGCCAAGAATATCTAATTGTACAATGCCCGCAAGGCGAACACATTTTCTATTCTTGGATCATTTTTCCATAATAGTTGATAGAAACTGAAAGTTGCATATTTTCTCTGGGCGCTATTTCTCAAAATGTTATTCAACTCGTCCATTGTTATTTTGCATATTTTAGTGTCTTTGAAGTTGGAAATGTAAATAATTACTTTCAGAAATTTGCTACATTCATTTTTTTTGCAATTTTTGCAATTTTAATAATCATAATATTCTTAGTTTCAAATCTTTCATATCAGCGAATTCTATTTGCACAAACTGATAAATTTCATATTTAATTACTTCAGATTAGAAACCTAAGTTGATAAGAAAATTGAAATACAACTAGCGACCACGATAAAGGTTTCCTTTCTGGATGTTTGTAGACAGATCTCACGAAATTAGGAAAGCATTCATAAGGAAAAAGATAACCCAGAAGAATACAATTCTACATAGAGTTTGGTAGTGTAATAAAACGTAATTCAATGGGCGCAGTTTGTTTAATTAATGCCTGATCAAACAGGAATTTCGTCAGCTGCTCAGCAGGAAAATTCATTCATGCTTTCATGGATGGAAATTCTTCATCCATGAG
>JARJDZ010003460.1:0-24769 GCA_030264555.1 Aleochara sp. GC000083
AGTATACAATTATTTTCAGTATAATTTAGAACTGCTTTTCCTTACGCGTTTCAAACTAGAAGGGACTGTTACTTTTGTCAGGGCACAAGTGACCCGACGTTGCACGGTAAGGGTTAAGCATAGTATTAGGCCATTGTATCTCACCTAGAATAAGTAATAAATCATGTGCTGGGAATTCCCGTAATCCCTAGCACCTTCTAATTTTATATTCCGCGAACAGGCTTAGTGTTAGATGTAGTTTAGTTATTCATGTTTAGAATTGGTAGTATATAAGGTCATGTACAAGAAGGTTTCGGAGTCAGTCATGATGTAGACGCATCTCAGAAAGTAAATACAGACAGACTTCAATCAGTGCACGAGAATAAGTTATTTAAACCCTACAAATTAATGTACCAGTTATCAGTCTCAGCTCAGTTGTGCCGTGCCTACCGTCAGTCTTACCAGTCGGGCACAAGTGCGCAAACAGTAGGTCCGCAAGCATTTAGACGCGGAAGTCGACGAGATGTTGAGGTTGGGTGTTATCACCAAGTCCAAGAGCCCTTGGAGCTCGCCAGTAGTTATGGTCAAGAAGAAGACGGGCGAGTATAGAATGCGTTAACTAAACGCGACGCATACCCGCACCACTCTTGGACGATATCCTCAGTGAACTGCGTGACGCGAAGTACATCTCAAGTATCGACTTAGAAAAGGCTTTTTGGCAAATACCGTTGGAAAGATCTTCGTGCGAGAAAACCGCCTTTACCGTACCGGGTCGAGGGTTATTCGAATTTAATGTAATGCCGTTCGGTTTGAACAACGCGGCCCAAACGCAGCAGCGCTTGGTAGACAGCCTATTTGACGAGACACTCCAATCCAATGTTTTTAAGTATATGGATGATTTATTAATTGTCTCTAGTACGTTCGAACAGCATATTAGTCTGCTTAATCAGGTATTCGAAACCCTCAAGGCGGCCGGACTTTCGATAAACCTCAAGAAATGTGAATTCTGTAAACCATCTCTCAGATATCTCGGCTTCGTCATTACTAAGGATGGTATTAAGACAGATCCCGATACCATGGTCAATTACCCGAGACCTCAAACCGCGACGTAAGTCAAGCACTTTATCGGATTGTGCTCCTGGTATAGGCGATTCGGTGCAGTAGAATGGAAGCTGGTCGTACCTAGAGACGCGCGCAAGCAAGTGCTCCAAGAAAATCACGACGACTCCAATGCCGGGCTTTTTCAAAACTTACAGGCGTGTTAGCGCCAATTTTTTCTGGCCTGGCCCTAAGGCCGACGTTTATAAATACGTCCGACAGTGCGAAATATGCGGGGCGCAGAAGATCCCCAACACTGCACGCCCGGGTACTATGGGCAAGCCGAAGGAAGTCCAATCTCCCTTTCATACGTTATCCCTCGACCTGATTGGCCCTTTGCCGCGGTAGACGAAAGGATTTTGTTGGTTGTCACAGATTAGTTCAGCAAGTTCGTTATGTTAAAACCAATGAGACAGGCTACCGCGTCGGAGGTGTGCGATTTCTTAGAAAATCAAGTCCTCCTTGTTTTCGGGGTTCTAGAAGTTGCCATGGCCGATAATTGCGTCCAATTCAGTAGTAGTCTCTTTAGGTATCTTATATCGCAATATGACATCGAGAAACTTTGGTTCAATGCCAGATACCATCCTCAGGTAAACCGAACGCGTGTGCTAAAATATCTCCGCAGCAGTGCACCGATAAGCATTTTATGCATGCCATGGACTCTACCTTAGGCAACCCACTGGCCAACTAAGATAATTTTGTACCTGACCGTTGCGCCGCGATCGCGAGTAGTTAACTCTTTCCGGTACAGGTTTTTTGTACAAATATAGTCCGTTGCGGTACGGGAAAAATAAGCCGACGCGTCGCGACGCTTGGATTAAAAATGAACAGGTCGTAAATGTGTTCCATAAAAACTGTGCTCATTGTGATTTTCGGATTCTATTGGATATATGCCGTTCCCCAATACCATTTTAAAAGTTAGGAACCAGTAGGATTGAATTTAAACCGTTGGGGAAGAAACTAAATGTGAAAAATAAAGTGGGACATATTTTGTCCCACCATACCACACCCGTCAGAAAATAGGTGGTTTAAATTTTGTCCCAAAGTACCGGAAAGAGTTAAGCGGGGTTCCTACGCTCTTTGCGGTTGGGCCCGATTTCGCGCAGGTGATAAGGAATTCCGAGGAGAGATGCGAAGCCGCACACGCTAGGTCGGTCACTGAGGTTCTGGGAGAGAAACGAACAGGTCCTGCTGAGTCAAGCGAGTGTAAAGTCCGAGAAACCTCGAGGTAGAGCTGCAAGTCCGGCCGAACGAGTCAGAGGAGTCTAGTACGGTTGTTGCATCCGTTACATACGAGGCGGAGAAACCGTCCTCAGAGAACCCAGAGAGCACGAACCACGAGTCCCGCAACGTGGCCGACCATCTTGCCACGCGGCCGTTATCGCAAGACTGGTCATCCGGTCGCCAGCACATCGCCTGCCGCCTCATCACGTTTCGCCGCCTCGCACCAACTTGGGTCCGGCTTCGTCTCGGGCACGTCGACCGCTGACTACACTGAGAAGCTAGGCCTGCTGCCAAGCGACAGCCATTGAAAATCGCCAAGGTTATCCTTAAGGTAGGAACGCCCATGTGGCGACATTCCATTACATTCGCCATCAAAGCGCCTCTTTCTCTCTCGCCATCGCACGTGTCCACCTGCGAGTGGACGTCTATAAGTAACCGATATTGTATTTAATACGGGTACGGCCGACCCCAATTCTCTACCCCTTTTTTGCTATCTATTGTGCTACGCAATATATTTTGGCACGTATCAACCTTGATATTGCCTGTTGCCACCCATTCACACATTTCAGCGCCTTGGACAGGAAGCACGGAACTGCCCCGATACAAGTGGACCCGAGGTGGCTGACCAAACGCAGCTCCTCATACCTTTTAAAATTATTTAAAAATAAGAGTACCTGACTAGAGTTATTATAAATAGAAAATGGCAGTTAAAAAGTATCTATAGATTGAATTGAAATAGGCAACCATAGCACCATCACAGTTAGGGCGTTAAGCTCCTCCCATTTGTGATGACCAAGAACACGTAAATCGGCAGCTGAAATTCGGTCGAGTTAGCCCCCTAAACATAACTAGGAGGAAAAATTGCGTCAGACGCCCATGGCAAAAACACTCAAGGCCATCCAACGAGTCTTGCGAGATAAACTCGCAGCTGCCAGAACCGAGAGCTGGAATCAGCATATCGCCGAAACGGAACGCCATCCTCAAACCACCTGGAAAACTACTAGACAACTCCGTCGCACGAAACTGATTCTCCCTGCCCTCGAACGAAATGGCGTAATTGCGTCCACACACGATTCACTACAATAACAATGTGCTCCTAATCGTTGGTGCGGCGATAACAGAGTGCTTCAACAGGTCAACTCCATCATTTAAATACCACTGTCATCTGGCACCATCTCACCATGCGCCCCCAAAGAGGTCGTAACTATAATTCAGGGCAGAAACATCAAAACACCCCAGGTCTGGACAAGATCGGGACCACCGCACTGAAACTCCTCTCTCGCAAGCTGATCGTCTTTCTCACTAACATCATCAACTCAATTCTAAGAACCGGATATTTTCCCACGTCGTGGAAAGAAGCATCGTGAAAGTCATCTGTTTGTCTAAAGCCAACAAACCACTCTCAAGCCCAAGTAGCTTTCGCCCTATCAGTCTTCTAAATAGTATCAATAAAATCTCCGAAGAGGTCTTCCAATCGAGGCTCGTAAATTTTCTCGAATAAACGTTTCCACACCTCAATGCTTCTTCTAGACGTTGCGCAAGCCTACGTTGGTGTATGGCACGACGGTCTCATCTACAAACTCATCCAACTCAAGACGCCTTCTTATCTAACACAGGTGTTTCGTTGCTATCTCACTGATCGCACACTCCGAGTCAAGGTCGGCGAATCGCTATCCTCATCAAGGAACATCACTGCTGGTGTTCCTCAAGGCTCCGTTTTCGCTCCAACTTTGTTCAACATCTTTGTCCACGACCGGCCGCTCAGTTCACAGGTCCTCACTGCTCAATACGCTATCTTCTTCTCGCGAAGAAATCGTACCCCGCCCAACATCATCCTCCGTATGCAGATGATCCCTTGGCGTTCATCGGTCAAGTATCTGGGTGTCTACTTCGATCGCAAACTCCGCTGGATCATTTAAGGAATTTTATAATCTAAGTGTGTATAGGATAATGTCAGGTGTTGTATCTTTGTTCAGTGGCATAAGGCATCTGAAATGTTGGTGCAGTCTTCTAGAATCTACCGGTATTAAGCAAATTTTGTATTTGCTTTTATTTTGCTTTGTTTATGTTGAAATCGCCAATTATTATAGCATATTTACGAAGATTTACTTGAATGAAAACGGTACCTTCCAGTCGGGATATGGGATGAATATAAACTAGGTATATGTGTAATTTGTCCTAAGCGAGCGGAATCGAAAAATTGTAACGGAGCAGAATGGTGGAGGACTGCTCCTGAAAATGTGGGGCTCTGTACTCGGATTCACGCGACTCATTTGGGACTAAACTCACGTTGGTGCCACACATCACGCCGTTCTACGGTTCCATCATCAGCCCAGGCAGGCCTCAAAAGTAGTCAGAAGGCCCTGGGACTGACAATTTCACCGCACGAATGGACAGAACACTCTCATTACGAGGGTTATTAAGTCTAGGGCTATTTTGTTTTGATATATTTAGTTTTTGATCAGCTAAAACAACAGATGCTGCACGAGGGTAGTTAGTGATTATATTCCCGTTCTTTTCGATTGTAGACCAGTTTTATAATTTAATAATATTGGTTGTTTACTTTTAGTTTCCACGAACATAGCAAGGTTAATACTATTATTTTCAATGAAGTTCTCAATTAAATGTCTTTTGGGTGCATAGCTTTGAACTATATGTTAAGATAACTTGATTCATTGAAGTTACTTATTACTACTTGTGAAAATTCGTTCATTGGTTGTGTCAGAGAGTCGATGTATATTGATTGTAGATCAAACATTAAAATATAAAATTTGTTTCTAAAGAAAGAGACGGAAGTTTCAGTACTGTAAATATCTACTCATTTTTGCTTTATCTTTATTAATAGCTGCACGATCAGTGTGTTTTGGAATATTCAACTCTGTTGTGTATGTGGCAACGATATCATCATGAATTGTAATTGAAGAGTGAATGCGAGAAGTTCATAACTTTTTTTGTTGATTGTTTTCACCTTTACGATTGGCATGCTTTCAACAGGTTTTTTGGTATCGTTTGGGAATTTAGTTGATCATGCTTCATGTTGGGCCGAATTACAAGCTGAGCATTTGGGCGGTAAAGGAGACGTGCATTTGTACGTTGGATGTAGACCTTCACATTTGTTTCATTTTGTTGGGGTGTCGCAGTTATTGGTTGTTTGTAATCAGCTAGATTAATCTGGTTGGCTGACTAGTGGCGCTGCAGAATTTAAATTCGAGTCCAATATTTTGTAGATATTGAAGTCAATTAGTGTCTAGGATTTCCTGTTCCACATTAGCTGCGACGACTGAGAATGATGCTTCATTGTTTGTTGCAGTTGTTGTCATTGGTTTGAGGCAGGGGTCGGCAACCTGCGACTCGCGAGCCACATGCGGCTCTTTAGTGAAACTCTGGCTCTTCAGCTTATAATTTAAAAAATCGTCCAGAGTTGATTAACGAAGATTAGGTGCTGGGTGACATGGGTCCAATATCGGTTTCAACGCTTTCAACACAAGTACGATTGCGGCTTGCTCAAACGTGCTCACGCTTGTAATAAAAAGTGATACGTGGAGTCAGAGATCGAATCCAAATGCAAATGTACCATTCGTAGATGCGCAATTGTGTTTGTAGCGTACAATAAATTTGTGCGTTACGCGGTCAATGCCAAACCTATTTTATGATTCTGTCTACCCTTTTTTCTGGTTTTCTATACATCTTTTCCAATGCCTTTTCTAACGTTTTATTGCGAGTTCCAGATGTTTCGAATGGTTCTTTTCATCGATCCCGGTTTCTCTTGCATCTATTTCTTCAGCATGATCTTTCGGTCAGTGTTCTTCCGCTCTCGGCCCGGCATGGTTGACACACCCCCCTCTCAATAAAGTATTTATTAATAACAAGTATTTGCATGTTATCGTCACTACCCCGAAGTCACCAAAATTTCTTTAGCTGTGACTTCAGTACTTGTCCAGGATGTGCCTTGATTATACGTTCTGGCAAAATTCTTTCTTGCCAGTGCAAAAGTGAAACAGTAATAAAATTGCTAGAGAAACAATTAGTTTATTCAGGCAATTATTTTTAATAAATTATATAATAATAATAAATGTGTATTACAGCTTCAACACAAACATAGCACATGCTGTCGACGAACTCCCAAAACAAAAACAGCAATTAAGTTCCATGTTAAGTAACTGGACGTAATCTACAACAAATGACAATCTGGCTAGCTCTGCGGTATCATTAGAAATTGCAAAAAGGGGTAAACCATTCGCAGATGGTGAATATATCAAGGAACTGTTTCGTGATTTCGAAAACAAACGGGAAATCTTTAAAGAAATCAAAGATTTGCATTTATCCGCTAAGACGGTACAAGACCGAACAGCTAAAATGTAACATATTTGTTGGTGGAAGATATTCAACTTTCCTCTGCATTATCTCTGGCTATAGATGAATCCTGCGATATAAAAGACACGGCCCAAGTTGCCCTTTTTGTCAGGTATATATCTGCCCAAGGTCCAAAAGAAGAATTTCTAGGATTGCTAGCACTCTCAGGACAGACTAGAGGGGAAGATATAGCAAATGCCGGGCAAAACGCCTTACAGATTATAACATCGATTTTATTTAAATCGTGTCAATAGCAACTGATGGAACGAGAAGTATGACCGCAAAAAATAAAGGAGTAATATTTCTCTGCTTAATACACCAGGAAGCGTCCAAAAATTCCCGGCCGAAATAGACGAAGTTATGAAATTGGTAATCAAAATTGTTAATAGCATCTTGGCACATCAAAGGCACTCTACCATCGACAGTTTAGAGAATTTTGCAACGAAACAGAGAATCAGTATTCAGTGATGAAACGTTTTGCTTTGTGCATAAACGAAATAAACACATTCCTAAATGAGAAAGGCATTAATTACCCTGAAGTAATGACGATAAATACAAACATTTTACTTTATGGTGGGTGTCACAGGGAAGTTAAATGAGGTGAATTTAAAATTGCAAGGAAAGGGAAACCCAGCCTACATTTTGGTGGAAGAATTGATTTGTTTTGAGGAAAAATTAATTCTCCTTGCAGAAGATATTCGGAGTGATAAATTAGTTTATTTTCAATTTTTTGAAACAATATCGCGATAGAAGCAGTGCAACGATTTATACAACCTACTTCAGCACGGTTATCTAAAAAATTAAAAATGAATTTGCGAACAGATTCAAAGCAAATAAAACCACTCTGGCATTCATTGTAAATCCTATTAACACAAATACTAAGGAACTGCATATTAAACCATATGGAAACGATGAGATGCAATTGCAATTAATTGATTTAAAAAGTAAAGCTTTTTGGAGTGGTAAATCCACAGTGTTAAAAAGTAAATTGGAAGAGTTGGAGGTCCATAAATGTAAATATGCAAATCAACAACAGCTTTGATAGAACTGCCGCAAATTGAGACTTTCATATTCGACGCAAGGAATAGTCTTCCAGAATGCTACACTGAGGTGATAAAGTTTTCTTCCAGGAATATAATTAAAAGTAAAGTTAGAAGCCAACTAACAAATGAAAATTTAAAACTGAAAACAACAAGTTATGAACCAAACATATTGAAGCTGTCTAAATCTATGTAATGTCAACGTTCTCATTAATTAGTTTGTGTAAGTAGTGTTGTAAGCAAATTTTTATTTTCTTCATAATATATAAAATTATCTAATCTTAATAATGCCATATATGTATTTCTTCCGATTTGTTGTGGAAAACATTATATTTGTGAATAGCTTTTGTTTTTTTATCAAAAATGCGAGTAATATTTTCATAGACAACGCAAAAAATTGTGGCTCTTGAAAAGCTCTTCCGATTCAAAAGGTTGCCGACCCCTGGTCTGGGGACTGATACCAGGTTTTTTGTTTAAAGTCATTCAAACGAGTGGAGAGCGTCTCGATGATTTTATTGCTCTTTAGAAGAAACGTCTTTTCAGTCTTCAATTTTATTACTATATCGTTATAGTCTAGATTGGATGTTGTTTGTCAGTGGTTAGATTGTTGTATTGTAGTTGTTGCTTCGTTTTCGTTTTTGGGAAATGGTTTCCCACTCGGAATCCGTTCCATATTTATTGATGGATCCAGAGGGTCCGGATTGTCATCTGATGGTACGTCCATCAGGTTCCCATAAATCAGCCATTTGAATTCGGTTGATTTCGTTGGATGTTGTTTTGTTAATTAGATTATTTTACTTACCTTAGTATTTGTTTTGGTTATTATGTAGTGGTTCTCAGCTGGTTCGTTTAGAATTATATCCCGCACTTCCCTTCGCTGTTGAGCAGTTAACACGTGGAGGACGTGCAAATACTTGCTGGACTGGTCGTAATGTTCGCCTGCTTGAATTGCGATTCGATGATAGCGAACCATACTTCTGGGTCTTGCAGATCAAACGGTGTTGCGATGAGCGTCATCTGCTCCATTGCGTTGCCACGTGGATTGCGGGCGGGGTCGTCGTTGGTTGCCATGTTGTTGCTTTTGTACTAATCTTGACGATCGCAAAAAAATACACTGGCCTTTGTGTCGATCACGTCGTGGTCACCACTTTATTGCTTCACTATTTTTATTTAGCTCAAAGATTGTCTATGTATTCAACGATGCAACCTGTTTCATACACAATGGCGTTACTACTCAAATGTACGACTTACCCCTGAGACGGTGGAAACAAGAATGCCGTCCCAGAGCCATGTCATTGCGCAGAAGGCACAGCTCCCGACGCAAGCGCTTTGCTAACCCACCCTGTCGGTTAGTTCGTCAACTGAATGAATTTTGCAAAGCGCGACGGGGTGCGTTGTGGGGCGTGACGGCAGTCCACCAAAGGGGCTTTATTGGTACCCTCTATAAAACTGTTTAGGGAATAAAGTTCTTATAATTAGTGTGAAATCTACAAATCTATAAATACACGAAAAAATAAATTCAGAATAACATGAAATGTAAGTTAAATGAAAAATTCAAATTGCATTCGTTCTTTGACCGAAAGTCAAAGTAGCATTAGAAAGGTATAGAACAGAAGGTAAATTCAAACCCATCCTAGCAAGACCATCGTTTTCTGTTTTCGCTTTGTAAACCGGCGAGAAGTAATTCATATTATAAATTAACATCTGCAGATGGGGATAACTTGACCCAAGGTAAAAGTCACGCTGTAAGATGCCTTCCTTGTCACGCATTTAATGGCGTTTTCGCTGAGCCCCATTTGCGACAGAATCTCGATGCAGTTCTGCCTCTGCTCAGTTTGTAGCGTTTCGCCGTATGTGCCGATAGTGAATTTCCCGAGTTGGGTTTGTTAGCGATACTCAGTTCTTGTACCAAGTTAAGATCTCGGTGCATGTCTCGAAAGTTGTTGGTGTCAATTTCGCGCACAGAGTTGACCGCATACCGCATTCTCTTCATTTTCTCCACCATCACCAAGTTGCGGAGTACTGGAACCGCTATCTCCAGAAGATAGATGTGCATCTTCTTGCTCTCTCCCTGCTGGCTTACTTCTATCATGATGTTGTGCTACAATTTCTTTTCCGCCAGTATTGATTTGCCGGCGCGGATTTTGTAGATCCGTGTTCAGCACCGCTTTGCCAAACTGGAGGTCGGAAATTGAGCTCTTTGTTGCAGCAAGCTGAACCAATAGCTCCTTCAACAGCCAGTGTACCACTTGATCGTGGCGTGCAGTGTATGCTTGTTTCTGGCACTTGCTGGTAATATGGTAAGCGGTTTCTTTCTCTCTGTATCCTTTGGTGGATTCGTTCTTCTTTTGTACATGGACGAAATCTCCAAGCGGCGTTCGGGACTGACCTTTTTGGGGCGTTCTGAATTGCACCAGACTGTGTTGGAGCTCTGGGTGTCCCAGGAGGTAGAGGTAGCGTCTCACGAGCTGGATCTCGGCTTCAATTTCGATGGACCTAAAACCGAACCCTCAAAGTTCTTCAAGAATGTATTGTCTCTGGTTCAACGTGCCTCTGGTCTTGATCCTCTCGCCCACAACTATTTTTCTGATCAGGCCTGATGTTACCCAGTATGTAGACCACGGCGGGGATCACTGAGTTCTTATAGATGATCCTTTTTTAGGTTGTGGTTAAGTTAGATGTGAAGATTAGTTTCGCTTTCTCGTGGAGCTTCACGGACAGTGAGGCGTAGTTTTCTGTGGTATCGAGATCGTACTTGTATCCATTTCGAATTTGCGGAATGAAGGCAGATCCAGCGTGTTCGCTGCCGATGTTGTCGAAATACCCTTAACCCTGATTTTCGGCGGTTAAGTGACAGCCCTAGTTCGCGGACTGCATCTCCGAGTTTCGACGTGATTATGTCGATTTGCGGCACTGACTGTGCGTGACACTTAATGTCATCCATGTAGGCTAGACGGGTGTGATTTGTGCATCGCCAAGCTGTCTCAGCCATTTTCCAAGGATTGGCCGCTGTTTGCGCTCCTCCTCTTCGTTTCAGGTCCCTATAGAAATTCTCAGCCTTGTCGAAGTCCACCTTTGATTATCCATTGTGTGTCGCTAGGCACTTAATTGACTCTCGATTCTGGCAGTTACTGCGTGGCTTCCAGGTCTCGTAGTGAGATCGCTGCTATTCAAGGCTTCCTTTCAGGTTTCTTATATATCTATATATAAGCATGATTCACACAGTATACAAACATATATGTGTTACTAGCACAAACCAGGTTCACCAATCGAAAAAAGTAGTGAATAAACAGATTAAAATTAACATTTGTCAAAACAATTAAAATTAACTCCTCTACACAGAGGTACGTTAAAAATTAAAAGTTCATAAATAAGACGAAACATGTTACAATTGACTAGTTAATGTTGTCGACTTACTCAACTCAGAGACGTGTATCATATATTTATCATAGCAGGACTCACCATATTACATGTTAATTGCTTAAGTGGCAACCTAAAATCCTCGCCGTTTGCGACACCACGCTATAGGCAGCTCTCCGAGTCAGCTTTCTGGGAGCAGTCTGATCGAGACCAATTTGAAGTAGTAGGTTCTCGAATCCTGCTCTTTCCTCGGTGGCAACAACCTCATCATCGGTTCCGATGCTGAAGATTCCTAATTGGGCTCGACATTTGTGGGCAAGACTTAGTTCCTGCACAAGGTTCAAGTCTCTGTGCATGTCTGCATAGTTATGAGTGCCCACTTCGGTAACAGAATTAACTGTGTACTTTACCCTCTTCATCTTCTCCACCATTTGCAGATTACGCAAAGCTGACACCGCTACCTGCAGGATGTAGATGTTTTTCCTGTTTTCTGGATTGCATACCTCGACCATCACGTCAGGTTTACTGTGATACAGTTTCATTTCAGTTAGGACTGACTGGCCCGCACGAATCCTGCATTTGCAGTTGTTCTTGCCTACAAAGTCCGTGTTGAGGACAGCCTTTCCAAACTGCTAATTATAAAATAAATTGGAATAGCCTGTTAATTCATTAGCTTGATCTTCCCTACCTGTATCATAAGCTTTAAAATATGAGAACAAAAAATAATCGTCTAAACCTACCTGCCTGCGAATATATACATTGCACACAGAATACGAACGCTTTTCCAAGCATTTGTGCAGTAAATATCCGCAAACATATACAAATGCATTCTACCTATGAAGATCAAGATTCCTATAATCTCTATCCCTAACAACTAGCTCAAAATTGTCGAAAGGCGACGAATCTGTCTCTATAACGTTTAATTCGGATGAATTTAAAATTACTCAACACTGTATCTCAATCTGCTATGCAATTGGCATTATCGGAGTGTGAAAATTAACTCATGCAAAAAAGTTTTTTAAAACTTCTTTACACATGTATCGCGGTAGGATTCGTTGAATTTCCACTGAGCTGCCTAATACTACCAAAGAAGTTCTCCAGACAATCTTGATTAATTCTGCGCGTTGATAATTCCTTCTTTCCCAGTGCTTCCCACAAAATTGGAATGGTGAGTTTCCATCCATTAACGCTCGCTACTCTGTTGGTAATGTCCTGACCCTGACGATCTAATACACGAACACTGTTGAAGAAGTCGAGCATGTCCCTAAAAAATCAGTTTGTAATTTGTTATCTTCACACAGTTTTGTATGACATTTTGATGACGAGAATTTGACGGAATTTAATATGTTAAATAACTTATCCATATTTTCTATGAAGGTGATTGTGAAAGTAGCTTCAGTAGGTAGCGCCACCAATCGCCATCAAGCAACTTATGCTTGCGGCAACTGTGTGGGTGTGCTCTACCATCCATCTTCCTTATGGCACTGTGGCTGGTACTGAACTGATAATATTCATTCTGTTCAGCTGTTGAGTTCTGTCGACTGCTTCGATTTCTACACTTGCATCCGACCTGTACACTCTGCTGATGTGCCCCTTCGGTTACACTTCGCGTCCCGACTGGCTTCTTGAATGTGCTTTGGCGGGCTTTCTTCTGTGGTGTTCCGCATGGTTTCCAGTGTATGGGCGATCTCCTACGCCTCTGGGAAAGTCTTAGCGTTGATTGAGAATATACAAGATACCCAACCATATGGAGCATGCTGTGACTGTCGATTACCTCGAGATGTTAGATGGCGTTACTTGTAATTTACCTCAATATGTAAATTTACCTCAATTTTTGTTGCGGCACAGATTTAAGGATAGAAGAAGTTTAAAACTTATTATATATACCACATGGGTAAATATAAATATGCTTATAATTTTAAATTGACAAAATAAAATAATATGAAATGCAAATAACGTTTATTAAGAGATTACTTACAAGTTGATAATAGTAATCGGATTTGACCTTTATGTTCTTTGATAATTTCATTTATATTTGGTCGTAAAAATGACAATGCTACTCTCATATGGTCTTCTACATTTAACAATCTTGATCTTTTTTAGTTTTAATGTTAGTTAACCCTCCGGCGGTCGCGCTGCCGACCTGAGGTCGGCAAATGTAGTTTTAAAGTTGTTCAACAACAGCAGTTTTATGGATCTATTGAGGCTTAGTATTCCCATTCCATTATGTATCCATTATGTTCTGTCAACTAATTCGTTGTGTGCGTTACATTGTTCTTTGCAAACTGACTTTGAACTCGCACACTTCCTTTCTGCCGCCCTCTAGTTGGGACGCGTCAGCTCATGTAAGTAAATTTTACTCGTCTCTTGTTTTCATATAATTGTTTTTTTTTTTCAATTTATTGACTGTTAATTACTTATTAGTTATTATAAAATAATTAAAAATTAACGGTGACATCCAAAAGATGTACAAACCCTTATCACCAAATATCGCGAATAAGGAGAACAATTTGCGGATCAATAGTAAATTTGAAAGGACGTTGTCACATGTATCCCAAATATAAATGAA
This sequence comes from Aleochara sp. GC000083, assembly GCA_030264555.1. Lineage (NCBI taxonomy): Eukaryota > Metazoa > Arthropoda > Insecta > Coleoptera > Staphylinidae > Aleochara > Aleochara sp. GC000083. The sequence continues at coordinate 13,624 of JARJDZ010003460.1, forward strand.
AGGATTTTAGTTAGATAATTGTAAGAGGATTTTGTGCAGAAATCACAGTCAAGAAACCGTTTGTGCTCTTGTAGCCATGACACTTAAGAAGCGAGTGAGTGATATAGGTACATGAAATAGAATTTACCCAGCTGAAGTATGAAATTTGTCATTATTGTTGCCACCTCAATATATATTATATATTATTAGCTTTGTCTTTAATGAAATCACATCACTAATCTCCGATGCTTCATTGATACTACTTTCCAACTTTTTGTAAATATGTTTTACTAGTTCACTTAAAAAAGTTCACTTTTTTGAAATTAAATCCTACGTGAAATATTTATAGTGTTTATGGATTACATTTTTGCCGGTTTGCAAATTTTAGAAGTGATATTTGTTTACGCCGTATTTCCCCATCGCCGTCTTTTCCGACCACGTGTCGACTGGGAATCCCAGATATGAAGAAAATACCCACCGATAATAAAGTTGCACCCTGACGTCACAGGAATTCCAAAACCCTTAAAGTAACAACCGGCAAAACTTCGTTCCATTACCTACTTCACCACCATACCACTTACTTCCACATACCAGAAACACATGGCATACCTGAACATTTCCCCGAATCCTCAACTAGATACTCAAACCATGCGCAATGCATCCCCCACCTACCACCTTCAGCTAGTATATAAGTCCAGAATATTGTCATAATAAACAGATTTGCATCAACCTTGAAGCGTAACGTATTATAACCCTCGTGCATCTCTCAACTACCGAAACATTAAGTAAAAGACGCGGCGAAGTCCCAGTAGTCGCGCCTTAACCGTATCATTGAACGAATAGCCAACGTGCAATCAAGTAAGATTGCACATCCCGCCTTACAACCGGGAGGCAGAGGCCACGCGTTTATCCTGTCACCAATAACACACCACGACTAAGTGCGTGTGCGTGCGTGTCCCGCGGTATCGCGTTCGTGTCTCAACAATATTGGAGTAATTGATCAATAAAATAATGTGACGCGGCTGCTCATGTGATTCAGAAAGACGCGTCCGCCGGAGGGTTAATGCAGAAAATCCGAATTCACATTAATAGGAGGTGTAATTAGATAAAACTTTTTTGCTTAACATCGGATATGAGAATGGGTTGGCGAATACTTCAGATCTTCTTCAGTGGTTTCGCTGCGCCTGGGTGATTAACTACTACTGATTCCGGATGTGTATTTGTTTAATGGTTTATTTCACAAATTATCAGTGCTCCTTTCGTGAATTCAGCTAGTCGACTGGAGTACATGAATTTTTTACCTGGCACATCAGGCCCAAGTACCCTCACCCTTACAGTTTCTATTTTATGGAAGAGGGTACGACCAATAGGCGTCGTCAGGATAATCGCATCTAATTTTAATACAAAATGAATTAATTGATTTCTCTCTTTCATAATTAAATCTCGATTATTGGAAAACGAAATCAGTTCTTCTTCATTCAATTTTAAGTCAAAAACAGAAGTATCCGTTGCGAGAAATGGATTGCGAATACAATCAAACTTCCTACGTGTTGGGAAATAGTTACCAATTCTCTCCTCTAATATTGTCAAATGGTCAATAACAATTTTATTAATAGTCGTCTTGTAATAGTCTTTTGGGACTGACCCAAAGCTTTCTAAATTGCCCTTTTGAGCATAACTCTTCCATAAAGTTACGACGGGATACTGGTAGTAAGTCCAGACTGTAGAGAGCGCGACTTTCTTGGCGCGATTAAAATTGCAACCTAGATCTATGAAAACGGGATTGTGGTTGGAGGAAAGAGCACTGCAGGTCCAGATGGTTCTCGGCCATTGGACATTCTTTGTGAGAAAGATGTCCAAGATGTCTGGCAAATGGTTTGGATTTCCGGTGATGTGTGGAGGTTGAGTCGGAGCGTCAACTGATAGTTGAAGGTCTGTGGCGATAGAAAAAAGAGAAATCCCTGGCGAGTTGTTTGTACGACAGCCCTAGGCCGTATGCTTCGAGTTGAAGTCTCCTACGATTATAAGGGGCGCTGCAGGGGTGGAGAGAAACTCAGAAACCTGGGATTTGACAAGTTTGACCCCTGGTCGATTGTATGCCGGGAAGACCGACAGCTCCTGGTTGTTGACGTGGACCTTGATGGCTGTTGTTTCAAGGTGGGCGATAGAAGGAATAGCGTTGTGCGGAACACTGTTGTTGACCAGGATTAGAGTTCCACCTCCTCGACTGGAACGATCCCAACGATGTTTTGTGAAGTTGGGGACATTGAAGCGACTGCCTGGAGAAAGTTTATATCGACAAGTTGGGTGTGGAAAAGATCTTGAAGTTCGGCCTTCTTTCGCGACACGAGGTTCGCTTTCCAAAAAAGAATACCAAGGGTCCCGGGAACTTTTAGTTGGAGGACTTTAAACCATTGTTGTTCTTTAAGGTCGCCGTGAAGAGTTCAAGCAGCTTCCCCATTTGCTGCGAGACTGCTTCGCTGATCTGCTGACTGATGGTTGCAATTAGCTCTGAGGGGATGGATTGTGCAGAGGCCACAGGGGCCGAAGAAACTGTTGCACGAGGTTTCGGCGCAGGCCAGGCTGATGCAGATGGTGGTGGAGCTGGTTGGTACTGGATCGCCTTTTCTGGTGCTGGAAGTGGACTTAGTGCCCATGGGGCATCCACGGTAATTCGCTGGGTGAGGACCGCTGCAGTGACAGCACTTGGCCTTGGCTTTGCCATCGTTGATCTTGAAGGTCTCTGGGCACTCCATTATGGCGTGGTTCTTGGTGCACTTTGCGCAAACCCACTTTGCGGTGCAGTAGTTAGCTATGTGGCCGAAGATTTGACATCTGCGGCATTGGGGGACTTCACGTTCGCGACGTTTCCTTTCGACCTTGACTTTCAGGCTACCAACGGTCTTGAGGGAGAATATTTTCTCACCTTCGGGGGTCTTGGGCAAATGGACGGCGACGAGACGCTTTCGCGGGAATGTTCTGGAGGGTGAGTTCCTTCAGAATTTCGGTGTCTTGTTGGGCTTCGAAAGAGACCTTGGTGGCAGTTTGCGTTTTGGCGAGAGGATGGGCTGCGTAACTCTCGTCCGAATGATAGGTAAGCGGGGGTGTGCCCCATGACAGTGGATTCAAACGCTGAAAATTAGAAAGAGTGTTTCAGCATACATGAAAGTATGTTCCAAACACTTCCGCAATTCGGATTATTTGTTTAATAAAGGTATTTTTTATACAATTAATAAACAATATTCACTTAATATCCCTCATTATACCGCTGATTCATTTTTAGCTTCGCCCATGCAAAAATATAAATTGAAAAAAAATACCATTCCAAAACCACGGAACAACAAGCAAGAGATCGCGAATTGCGTGCTTCCAGACGGGCGGCATTATTGTAAGAAATATTTAGCAGACTTTAAGATAAATTAAATTAATTAAAAATGTCTTAGGGAGCAAATCAGGGAAGAGGAAAATATATTTGAAGCGCCTCTTCAAATTCCAATGTAAGCAACATTTTAAATGACTGTGTATTTATTTTGAATGCATGGATATTATAGGCGCACATCTAAAGAATTAGGAGTCGCCGAAATTTTGGCGAACATGACGCAGCAGCAATGTTTGCCAGAGTATGTGGAAGCAGGCGTCTAGTGCGACACATACCAGGAAAATTTAAATTACGACATTTTCAATTTAATGAACAACAATTACCGCCTTTGCACTCTGACAGGACTACCAAATAGCGAATTATTAGATACTTTACAACACGAACTTGAAAAATGCGTCAAAAAAAACTAGCATTTACTGCCAAAAATATGACACTGCTAACGCTGATGCGGTTAAAGTTAAACATCCCTCTCAATAGCTTAGCCATTCTTTTTAATATCAGTTCCACCACCGCCCAAAAAGTTTTCAAAACCACATTACTGCATTTGTCCTCGCTATTAAAAACGCTAATCAGATTTCCGTCAACAGAAGAAATTAATAACAACCTACCGAACTGCTTCAACAATTTTACAAACACTAGAATAGTGTTGGTTTGTACAGAAATTGAGATACAGAAAAGTACTTGTTCAAATTGCCGGATTAGAACATACTCTACATATAAAGGCCGTCACACGGTTAAGGTGTTGATAGGGGTTGCGCCATCAGGTTTAATTACCTATTTAAGCAAAAGTTATGGTGGACGTGTATCAGACAAAGCAATTTTTAATAATGAAGGCTTGATAAATTTGCTATCTGCAGGAGATGCTGTAATGGTTGACAAAGGCTTTCTCATTGAAAACGAATGCAAAGCAAAAGGCATTGAATTAATACGTCCTCCATTTTTGAGGAAGAAAAAATAATTCGCGAGAAAGGAAGCTGAAGAGACGGCAGAAATAGCGGGGGCTAGGGTACACGTTGAGAGAAGCATTCAGAGACTTAAAGTATTCAGGATACTCAGAAACGTTTTGCCTTGGAAATTAATGCCTAAATTAGATCAAATATTAACGATAATAGTTGGATTAACTAATTTAAGTTCACCAATTTTAGCAGATGATAAATTTTAACTATATTATGTAAAGACGATTATTTTTTATTTTATATTATATTATACATAAATAATAAAAAAACTAAATAATAAATAAAACTACTAGTTTCGTCAATAGAAAAGAAAACTGTTGATGGCTACTTCAAATATTTTCAAACTTGTTTATAAGAAAAGTAAAAACATGGAAAAATTAAATATTGATATAAAAAATTAATATAAATAACATGAAAATAAGTAGGCATAAAACTACATAGAATTGCATAAGGTATGAAGCATATTACAGAAAAAAGATTCTCGAAGCTTCGTTAATAAAGCCAAACAAAATTTGTTATCTCTGGGTGTTTCAAATATCTTCATGCTTTTATCGAAGCTACAATAAATTACAAAATCACATACCGATAAATTAAGAATGAGCATGCCCAGCTGTATTTGCCCATAATATGAGTGGTTTTTTGATAATTCTTGATTTTTTGTAATATACTGAAGCTTACTGAGTATGTGGAAAATTGATGCAGTGGCACCTAAAATGAATTTGAATTTCAAATAAGTTATAATGATGCATATGAAAATACCTACCACTAACAGGACATTTAATTTCTAATAGGCGAAGGGGTACACCATCTTTCATTATAACACCATCTGGGGAACATGCAACAAGCCATGGATTTTGTAGGCAACCCATTAGGCCCACTTCTACAACTTCACCCAAATTTGATATGATAGTTCTGTAATGGTATCTTGCATGTTTCTCCTGTGCTTTACCATATCTTGTGGCATAGTTCCCTAAAAATTCTTTGGGAAAAAATATGTTACAGCTTTTTCTGTCCAATTATTTCCCTTGTAAGTAAAAATATTATAACACCTAGTCCCTATAATGAAACCATACTGCTATTTAATATCCTTACAAATGTATTAAATTACCAGTTATACGAAATTGCCTCTCTTTTAGCCAAAACTTTTCATCTGCCATTGTCTTAGCACACATATCTGTAGCATTACATGGAAATAATTTGTTGTACATTTCAATACAACAAGTTCTTAATAAGAAAACCACATCACCCATTGATTTGAAACATGTGGACTTTGCTGAGTGTTCACATATTAGCTTCACAGAATCGAAACTAAAACAAAAAAAGGAAACAGCAAAAAATCTAAAATAAAAATGTGGAGATATCATTGATAGCTTGCATGGGCTTGATATGCCACTAATAGTATGTGTTTAAACAACCTAAAAATGATCCTGCTCATCTTATTTCTTCTTCTGGTACCTGAATAATGTATTGATGCTTCAGAACCTGGAGTGGCTAAAATTTAAATTTGTAGAGCATGTTCATGATAGATTGTAACAATCGCCTTTCAAGCAATCCATTAAAAACTCATTTCTGAAATCATCAGCTGTAGGTATTTTTTCAGTCGATACATGGCATAAATTATCAATTGCATTATTTCCCTCTGAAAGAATTCTGAAGAATATATCGTTTCCCCTATTGTTGCTTTACATCAGTGCAACTGAGTGGTTGTAAGTGCCTCTTGCTACAATATAAATATGTAAATACTGAAATCCTAAATTATAAATGTATACCTACTTATATAAATATATAAGTGTAGCAGCAATGTGCTTGCATTTTTGCCCTGCACCAGCCTTGCAGCTACACTCACACTCCCACTTTGTGAAATTGATGTAGTTAAATTTATTTTTAGAATGCTTATAAACAAATTTACCGCTTAAATCATTGAATAGAATTTCAATTTGATGAGGCTGGGCTGAAATCTTTGAAGTCATGCAGTAACTAACAATTTTCTGCTCTGCTTCACAGCACATACTCGTCCGCATCTCCCCTGATTCCACCAGCGCATTTAGCTCTCCTAACAGGTTATGGGCCCAGCACGCTTCCACTGCGTAGCTTATGATTAATCAGGATTTGCAATAGTTTTGTGACATTAAACGTAATTATTGATCGTAAATCAAAAACGAATAACCGCGAAGCACCATCGTATAATAAGTCAAATAGCCAGCCAAATCGAAAAGAATGGCGAACGCGAACGCGACAGCGCGATTTTAAACCCTAACGCGAGAAAATTACGATACCTGGAAAATACAAGCAGAGGCAATACTAGTGAAGAACGATACATGGGGTTACGTGTCCGGTGAAATACCACAACTAGAAGTTGGTGAAGGAGACGTTAATGCAGGAGCAGGAGCAAAAGCATGGCTAACGGCTGATCGCAAAGCCAAGGCTGATCTGGTCCTTGCAACAAACCCATCTGAGCTACCTCAGATTCGAGGATGCATAACTTCAAGAGAAGTATGGCTCAAGCTGGAATCTGTATACGCATCAAAAGGGCCTGCAAGGAAGGCCAGTTTGTTGAAGCAGTTGACGCAGCACAAAATGCAAGAAGGTGATGATTTGACCTGCTGTTATTGGAGTAAGTTGGTAGGTGATAGTTTTATATGTTGGTTTCGTGCTGGTTTATTTGAACGACTTGCTGCTACAATGTCTTGTGTACGACTGACTCTACTGAGTGCTCCAACGCTAGAACTAGTTCCTTTTTCAGTTACAAGTATATACGACAGATGTCGCTTCAGTTGCTCTTGATTGTATTACAACATGACCGAGCACCTTGCATGCTTTTTCGACGCAGTGCACAAACTATCGGCTATGGAAATCAACATCAATGGCGAATTGCTTATACCATCATGTTGCTATATAGTTTGCCTAACAGCTTTGACAACTTCAGATGCGTAATCGAATCAAGAGACAGCCCAGATGCTGAGTCACTCAAAGTAAAGATCTTGGAAGGACATAATGCAAGAAAACATAAACGCTATGAGGACGGATGTACAGCTATGCGTGGAGGCGTGGAGAGCAGAACGAAACGCAAAACGAAAATAAAGCGAAGTTGAAATGCAAGTGCGGATTCTTCAATAAGAAAGGTCACAAGTATTAGCACAAAATTCCCTTGTTGAATATAATTATAAGTTGCTGCCCCGTGCCGCTACGCGCCCTCTCTCTCTCGTAGGTCTACACAAGCATTTCTCGGTTAGTCAGACCAGCTGTACATCCCATCCACTCCAGCTGTACATTCAATCCGCTCCTGGCCTATCCTTAGCACAGCACCGGATAGCCACCGATATCCCCAAGATCACACAGCATGGGCGATATCCTTCAACAGTGCACACTATTACCTCAACACAACGAATATAAGACAGAGTGACTAAAGTAGCAATGTGTAACTTACTCAACAGCTCACACGTGATCCTCACCCTACGATGATCGGTTGTGAAATGAATCAGTATTCATATTCTGTCAACAACCAATTCGACAACAAATGCTTAGAAACCAAGGCCTCCTCACAATTGTCATCCTAGCAACATGTTTCCAGCCACCTATCGAAATTTATCGTTATAATACAAGGAATCTGAATGTTTCTTTTAGAAGAAACCAACTAGCCGAAACGACACACGACGTGAAGCCAACTTAAGTTTTCACGCCGATAAAAACATCAAGGAGCCTAATAGTCTTTGGTGCATCGACAGTTGTTGCACTTCTCACCTGTGTCGTGATAAAGAAGCATTCATCAACCAGAGTGAATCCAGCGAAGAACTAAAACTAGTTGACAACTCAATCACGCGTGTAGTTGCAAAAGGTGACGTTCGTATCAAACTGACAGACAAGTCAGCTAATGTCATCAAGCTAGAAGACACGCTTTATGTGCCGAATTTGAAAACAAACCTTATATCTGTCGCAAAAATAGTTGATCGAGGTAACAAGGTGACATTTGAGAAAACTCGTGCACTCGTACAAGATTGCAGTGGAAACGTGAGGGTAGTTGCCGAGAGGATAGGAGACTTATTCTACCTTCGTCAAACGGAACAGCAAGTTCATGCAATCGAAGAACCGCGAAAAGTGATCAACGAAGACGTCGAGATATGACACTCGCGACTGGGTCATTTGAACATTCGCGACATGATGCTAATAATAAATAAGGGAAAAGTGACCGTAGTGAAACTAAGCGGCGCAAATGACTTAGGGAACTGCAAGTCTTGCTTGAAGGGGAAATTCACGAGCACCCCATTCCACGACAGAAAAAGCTCATCAAAAGAGTTACTCGAAATCGTATAAATTCATTGAATACAAGAACTTCTTTGAGAATCAAACTGGACTCAAAATAAAAGCGATACAGTCTGATAATGGCGGTGAATATTGCAACGATAAAATGAACGATATTCTTAAAAATGCCGGCATCCAACGTTGTCTGAGTGTGCCGCACACGCACACCCCTCAGCAAAACGGAGTTGCGGAACTTCGTAATCGAACTCTAACGGAAGCAGCAAGATGATTCATTTTGGGCGGAAGCAATCGCTACAGCGAATTACATAAGGAACAGGTGTTCGACAAAGGCGTTACCAGGAGGAACAACACCATATGAAAGATGGAAAGGACATCCACCTAACATCTCGCAAATCAACGAGCAAGGGGAAGTTTGAACCCAGAGGCATAGAGGGGACCTTTGTTGGTTATTCTCTGGAATCCAAAGCCTATCGTGTATGGATAACAAAAGAGCGAAAGACACGTGTTTTTCGAGACATAAAATTCGTAAATGAGTTCATACCAAGTACTAATAATAATGAATGCTTTGTTGAAGATTGGACAAATCATCAAGAAACGCCGAAGAAATAGAAATCGACGTGAGCCCGTCCGTTCCAGGAGATCGAGGGGGCGACAATTGTGAAGTCAAGGAACCAAAACCTGACGATCTTCCTGCAAAAGTCGAACCGACACGTCAATCCAACGGTGCAAGCGCACAAATTAGACGAAGACGTGGAAGGCCGAAGAAGATTCACAAAGGGAAGGGGAGTCGTCCGGCAAAGGTCTATCAACTGGGTTTGAGCCTAACGCAGTTGGACATTACCACAGCGTACCTCAATGGCGACATAGATACCGAAGTATTTATGAAGTAACCCGACTTAGTATAGTCTGTTTTTTCTGAGTTGTCACTTTAATCATTAAGAAAGGCCCAGCCTCACATTGAGTCGACCGCACCAGCAAACGAATAGGAAACAGCAAGGGTGGGTCAAAGTCACCAGGGGTTGCCTTTGGTATACTCTCTTTCTCTTTGGAATTGCTTATAGCCGCTTCGCTCACCCCACAAAGAGGTAAACCGAAGTTGTGTGAGTGTGGGTTACTCAGTAACGGCAAGGGGGGAGGCAAAAATCGCACTTCAGACTCAAAATGAGTGGTGCAAATGGAGCAGGCTCACTCATTTCGGATCTGATCAGAGGTGACGTGAGCGTAAAATTTGGCTAAAAGGAAAGGACCTGATCTTTTAAAATTTAAAATTAAAAGAATAAAACATTCAATTTTAATATAAATAGATATGATACAAATAATAACTACAATAACTAAGAAATCAATTTTAGATTTAAAAATTATCATTTTCGCCTGAATCTGAACTGGATTCTGTATCCCCAGAAATATTTATCGTGAGTGGTCGTACAGGATGTACTAAGACCTCATTTTTGTATGCTTCCAAAATTAAATTTTCGGCATGAAAAATGGTTTTATGCCATACGTCGGGAGTACATTGTTTGAGAGCCTCTTCCCACACCTCACGAACGTCTTCATTTTTTCCTTGACATGCGATAATTTTTTATCGTAATACGTTTTGGCAATTCCCCAAATGTTTTCAATTGCATTATAATGACAGTGTGTTGAAGTACACATTCAACAGTTTAATTTTGACCGCGTGCGCCCAAAAATTCCATTATTTACATATGCTTGGCCACGCGCCCTAATGACCACATAATGCGTCCTCTGTTTGCAGACCATTAGCAATATCTTCTAAGCACATGTATTATCAATCACATGACGCGATAATGCTTTGTATATAAGTGTAAGTTATATCTGAATAAAACAGTAGTCACACTAGAACCGTCGGAGTCACTTGACAGCAACGAAGAGCCTAGCAACCTCAGCTTGTCAATCTCTCCCGCACCTCCTAGTCCCTGACTTACTCCACCACGCTACGTCAAACACACCACGGAACCATTCCGCAACCGGGCCTACGGATCTACCAGTACGGCATTCGGAACTTACAACTCCGAATCGCAACCCTTTACGTGCGCCGCCTTGAAACGTTCCATACGATTTCAACGCTTCGGATTGGCATCCATCCGAAGGACAGAGAGCGGATCGCACNTATACAGTGCGGACACCTTGAACTGTTGCCATACAAGCGGACATTTTAAGAAATTTCTCCTTCCACAGATAATTCTTAGCAGGTACTCCTCCCTGCAAGTACCAATGCGTACCAATCAATGCATTGCCCTTATCTTTGGATATTTTGCTGAAGAAACTCTCCACCTTCATGTCGCTGTCGTTGTCGCTGTGTATGAATCTCTTTGTTGCACCCGCATCTTTGAAGGGTCCACTGAAGAGTTGTCCACCTTCGTGTCGTTGTTTTTCACATTACATTACAATGCAACCCTCAAATATTATCATGGTGTAGCGCGCCGCATCATTTACAAGGACCAAATGGTCACCCTAGCGCCACTCTGCGGTAATATTATGTAATATGGTATCCTGAACTAGGGATCTGTTGCAAACTGTTAATCATAAACCCTGGAAGCGACACAAGAAGACG
>JARJDZ010003466.1:0-22198 GCA_030264555.1 Aleochara sp. GC000083
ACATTGGTCGTGGTCCCAAAATCCTGCGGAAATCGGAAATACCCGGACACCACCGAGGGGTACCCTAAAACGTACACTCTTCCACTTCTCTTCGCTCTTCAGATGCGTATAAGTTTTTAACGGTTGGACCAATTAAACTAAAGTTAGAACCAAATTATAGGTCTTGATGAGCACTTTCAAAATATGTATGGGTTCATGCCCTTTTGGCAATTGGGAAAGCGGAAATCGCGTTCGAAGAAAAAAATTGAAAAAAAAGTTTGTAGCGAAAAAACCGATAAGAAATTATTAAAATCGCTCGAGTTTTAAAAAAATTTCATATCTCCGGAACTAATGGACCGATTTGAAGGATCCAAAGGGCATTAATAATATTTTGACGAAAAAATAACATTGGTCATGGTCCCAAAATCCTGCGGAAATCGGAAATACCCGAACTTAAAAAATGGGGTCCTAAAAATGCAAAATTTTCGATTTTTTTTCGCTCTTTAACTGCGTATAAGTTTTAAACGGTTGGACCAATTAAACTAAAGTTAGAACCAAATTATAGGTCTTGATGAGCACTTTCAAAAAATGTATGGGTTCATGCCCTTTTGGCCATGGAAAGAGCAGAAATCGCGTTCGAGGAAAAAAATCGAAAAAAAAGTTTGTAGCGATAAAACCGATAAGAAATTATTAAAATCGCTCGAGTTTTAAAAAAATTTCATATCTCCTGAACTAATGGACCGATTTGGATGATTCAAAGGGCATTAATAGTATTTTGACGAAAAAATAACATTGGTCATGGTCCCGAAATCCTGCGGAAGTCGGAAATACCCGAACTTAAAAAATGGGTTCCTAAAAATGCAAAATTTTCGCTTTTTTTTCGCTCTTTAACTGCGTATAACTTTTAAACGGTTGGACCAGTTAGAACCAAATTGTAGGTCTTGATGAGCACTTTCAAAAAATGTATGGGTTTATGCCCTTTTCGTCATGGGAACACCAGAAATCGCGAAATAATGATAAACCTGGTGATGATATCGCTCTTGAAAAGATTAGAGGAACAATAATTTTTCAACCATGTGCTTTTTGTGTTCAGTACAAATCGATACGCGAATCGATTCCCCATCCCGTATCAAATAGCGGCGGCGAATGAGGCGGCCTAACAAGCCATATGGGGGCGGTAGGCACATTTGGTTTCGTACATATTTCATTCTCGGCGCGGTACACACGAGAGCATGCATGCATCCGGTATGAATATGCATGAGAGTTTTTCGCCGGCCAGTGCCGTCGCTAGCGGCGGCAATGCGATTTGACGAGCATTATTCTCGACGCGTGTTCATGTCACTCGCATGTCGTCTGCGTTTTGTAGCAACAACCATACACGTCAGGGGGCAGAACCCATGCACCATCGAATTAACGCATTTCGGGGGGCGGCTAGACGCATGCAAATTGGATTTTCATACTTGATGTCTCGCACTGAACGCCTTACGCGTGCGTATCCGTACTCACCCAACTTCCGGCCGCCGATAAACTCCGCGAATTCTGCTGGTGCACACCTGAAGACGCTGTCGGGGGGTGGCTGCGCTGGTCGTCTCTATCGTCGACGGTGCATGCAAACTTTCGCGCGCCTCATTCGCGACTAGATTGCGCCTTCTTGACGAGCCTCCTGCGGAATGCGCTGTGCGGGCGGCTGCATGCCTCTCGGCACTCTGGGGGGCGCGCGCGAACCGTCCGCGTATGTGACAAATAGTGCGCGTTTAATTCGCGCGGGCGGCACGGCACTTGTTGTTCGTCGGCTCGCCGCCGGAAGCGATGCTCGAGGTGGTGGTCGTGTGGGTAGTTTGTGCCGTGGGGGCCAGCCGCTAATATGATGTTCAGCCGGCCGCGTCGTGCGCTCGAGTGATGAGCCGCCAGCGTTCGCCTTTTTATAGGAAAAATAGGTTTAGCTTTGCGTCATGCGATCCATCTATAATTTACCATCCCCCGCACACAATGTACACCTCGGCGCACGGCGGTAATCTCCATAGAATCGATACGTTACCAAACGTCGCCGTCGCCGCCACTCCAATACGGTTTCGACTTTTCATAAATGCGCCCGCCGCCCCCCGAAACCCCCCTCCGGTGGCGGCGACTTCTCCACCCAGCATGGGTTGCTGGGTTAGGGCGGATGCACCCCCATTGCGTATTCCGGTGCCATTGCTCCTACTCTAGACCAGTGTTCTTCAAACTGTGTTCCAAAGTATACAAAAGTTCCTCCAGAGTCGATGAAAAAGTTGCAAAAGTTTTGAAACCCTTCTTATAAGACTTGCGAACCGACCCATTATGGGGCTGATAGAATTTGCAGGAAACTGTTTCTTAGTCCCAAAGCTTTTACCAGTTTAATATTGTATCTCATTGATCAAACCAACTTAAAATATTGACAACATCTTGGAAAGGGTTACAGCCCTTTTATGGGCCTAATATTGAAGTCCTTTTTGGTCCTCTTAAGTCTTCAAATTTCGTATAGTACATCTCTGAAGTTGAAAATTCTTCATGTGATTTTTGTTAAAACCCAAAGGACCTCTTCAAAGGTCGCAGGATCTCATCATTCGCCCTAGCTCCTTGATGGGAAAAGTTTTCCATCGTGTAATTACCGCATCAAAAACAACATTTTATTTACCCTTCTAACAAGCCCGGTTTATATTTATCACCGTAATTACTAAACAAAGGCTTCCACATTCTCTGTTTGCTCACTTATTATCATCTAGGTCGCATTTCTGCGTATCAACGCAAACACGCCATAGACCTTACATAAACGCGCCGATTCATTCGACTTGCTGCTAGCTTATATAAATAGCGCACAGTACGCGGATGCTCCACGTTCAATATTCGCCTTAAAGGGGAAATCCTGAAATGGGCTCCATAGAAACCCATCCCTCCGACGATTGGCAACCCATCTTCGAGTGATAAGAAGACGGCCGACGAAAATGAGCCGAGGCAATTTCATCTCATGCAAGACGAAAAAATCAGTTTCTATTAAATTCCGGTTTTAGCAAACAATTTCAACCATGATCCTGAATGGCATCATTCCCTGCGCTGACGACGACGTCGACGGCGCGTTTGCCAGCCGGAGGGGGTGGCAGCAGCAGCATGAAACGCGAAAAATACCCATTGGGAAATATTAGACTGATGGGATGCATCAGAATGATGAGTTTTTCGTGTAATCCCCGGAGCGCTTTTTCCACGCGAACATGGATCCGAATCCATCGCCGCTCCGTCAACGTGTAATTAAATTAAGATGGCGGTACCATCCGCGTTTTGAATATTGGAAATGTTGCCGAAACTATTCGGCTCGAATGTGTGTGACGTGATGGGCCGACATTACGTGCGCGGTTTTATCGAAATGTTATTATTGCATGCCGTACGTATGGGGGGCGCACCAATTCGGTTTTAATTAATTCATGCTGATGGCGGTCGTGGAGCGCTGCTGGGCGTTGTTTCGTGCGCTCATACTCGCATTTATTAATTGACTCGCGTTCGTATGAATATGAGAGGCAGACATTCTATGAGCAATTCGTTGGGATCAAAGCAACAATATTGCGATGCAGGGACAAAAGTTGGGTTTCCTAGCAGAGCAGAGGGTTGGAAGTGTTTGCATGGTCGCCGAAATTCCATGCGACTTCGCGAAATGGAAAAACTTTTCTGTCTTTGACTCGCGCGGGCTTCGCATTCGATCTCGATACATTTCACGGATGCTTCCAGCTGCTACCTTACGTATACCTGGCCCCTGGGACACGAGTCACCAAAATACATACACGTATGCTTATTACATTTTCCTGTTATCGTTATCCTTTTTGATCTCGAGCCGCATGACGTCAGCCTGGGTTGGGTTCAAAGGCGATCTAGTATTGCGATACTCGGCGGCGCATAATGGCGCATTTTGCACCCATCAGTTGCATGCGACATGTTCAACTAGAATTTCGCCTCAAAATGTACCACTACTAAAATATCAGTTGCAATACATCAACTCTATTCGTTCGTACCGCAAAATATCCGTACCATGATCAACCAATAAATCGTTTCTTTTTTGAAGTGGCTTGAAGTTTGAAATGTGTATCGGTGGTGCAATCGTAGCAGTTGATTATACACCGGAAGCCCGACCCTTACGGCCGTAATCCAGCTGGAACGCATGCCGAAAATCCCGCCGCCGCGCCGCTCTTCCAGCTGGTTTGCTTCGGCGAGCAGAAGCAATTCGCAACTTTTCTTGCCCGAATTCGTTCCGCCTTCTTCTTCGCCGGCCGCTCGCAACAACCGCGCCGAAAACGTTCGTGATTAAATTCCGCACGACAGCGCACCCCAAGGCTACCCCAAAGAAAAGCGCAGCCACCACCGAATCCGTAAATCGCATTTTCCTTCGCCGCTTAATTCCGCTTATCCGCATCTACCGATCATCGCCCGCCCACACATCTCGCAACTCCCGCCATCATTTTTTGCAAGAATTTGGTGGTCGCATTGTTTCCGCGTACCGGACCTAATTACCATCATTAGACGTTTGATATCATTCGGCATTCCCCTTCTCAATTTTATGCGGATTTATTGCGATATTGCATGCGACGAGTTGAATTCATGGCCGAATCCTACACCGTGTTTGACCAGGCTAATTGCGAATGACCCGCGGGCGCGATGCGGACACATTGTATGCGAATCCTGGCCAGGTATGCGTCGATGTGTGCGCGTGTGCTAACTAAGAAATAGCTGGCCATATAAGATAGTGAAAGTGAGTGAAAGTAAACCACGACTTGGACACAACTACGAACGGCGCGCGCGTGCAACCAAAACGCGCGTCAATATATATTCGAGCGAGTGATTGACTCAAAACGTTGCTGCCGAGCTGACGCAGGAATTGCTTTTCGAATGTTTGCGCGTAAATTGAGCTGCAATTGCAACTGTTGTGAGGTTTGCTGGTTGGCTCGATACGAGCGATACGAATGTGCTGGGTGGGATTTGCATCATGATCAATTTCGCAATTTTCAGTAGCATTGAGGTGATGTTATTTATGCATAGAGAGCGTCCTATTTGCAAGATCAACGAATCCAATATATCAAGTAGTAGATAAAAAATATTGAAGTCAATTCCTACTTAAGTCAACACTAACGGTATTTATCCTAAATTTATATCTTGGTAAACTTCTTAAAGCACATAATTATTTTCATCCATTCCTTATAAAACGAAAATAACCAATTAAATTTAATGAGTTAATATTTGAAATTTCTGATATGACATTAAATGTCATCGGTAAATCATCAAAAGTTTTTCGACTTACATAAAAATATATAAAAAGTAGGAATTGAAAAAATGAGGCAAGAATCCAAAACGAATTCCCAAATCAATAAATTGAAAGTAATGCTTGTCCCAAAAGTCTCAAAATGAAACCAAACTTTGAAAAAGTTACCGATCTGATCTGATCGTCTTATGAAGTCGTCAATGAAGTTAACTTCCAGAAAGTTACGAACAAACTTTGCCGTAAATTTAGTAACATATAACTTGAGAGAATTCGCGAAAATGTTTCAAAGTGTCTTTCCAAGTCTCCCACTTTCTTTCTTCCATTGAAGCAAATTTTTCATTTCTCGTATTCACATTTCTTTCAACGAACGAATGCCTGAAATTTGCGAAATTGATGTCGTCCACGAGCAGCATCGTCAACAACATTGAGAAACACCGTTGTGATTAATTGCCAACGCTCTAATGGCGACTGAATGTCAGTCACATGTATTTCGGCCGATGCGCGATGACTTCACATCGAATTATCCGCGCGCGCGTGTGAAAATGCTGGAAGAAATCTCAAATTAATTGCGTTGCTTGATTGATTGCGCTGCATTATTAGTGCGCGCATCTTGCGAAAAATCATTTTCGCATTTTCGACTGGCATTTCAATGTTTCCATTCGCGGTGATTGAGTGCCCTCTTCGCGCAGACCTGTCACAGGCTCGAATGTCATTTCGGCGCATGTTATCAACGCTCCGCTTCCAGCGGCGTCTTCGTCGAAGTCGTCGAGGCGGTGCTAATGCCGCCGTTTACTGTCGCGCACTCCGACTTAATTATATTTAATGATTAAGTGCTTCGGTATCGATTTATTTATCACTTTAAACGGCACCGTGCGCCGCCATCGTCGACGCGCACATTCGATGGGGGCGGTGAATTTTTCAACGTGCGAGTGACGTGCGACGTATTTGAACATCATTTGCGTAATTGTTCAGTTCATAAATTTCAAACACTATTTGCAACCGGTTAACGACTGCGTATTTCTCAATCATCCGAATTTTTCACGATTTACTTCGATGCGATTTAATTCGTACGTTGGCAAATAATTAGTGCGACCTTGGCTTAGATACCCGACTCGGAATTTTAATGCGTCCAATATGAATAATTTCAATGACCAATTGCAAATTTCAAAACCGAAGGCATATAATTTCAAAATTAGCTCGCATCCTCGCGCTCGGTAATCTGGTGCGGCAAGAAGCCGACCAATTGTTGGCCGATCGATCATAACGATAAGCGCAAACATGCGGTGATAATAGCCGGGCGTCTTGCAACTGTCGAGAACAATACGGCGGGCAAATTGTTTACTTAATTGAACGGCGCACTCGACGGCCGAATGAAACACGACCAATTTCCATATCTCTGCGCGCGTCCGTATCTCCCGCATCATCTGCATCGATGCGATGATGATGTCAGGGAGTCTTCGCCAGGGAGCGAAACAACAAAGCGAAAATAATAATGCGAGAGAAGAGCGCTTGCACAATCGCCCAAGAATTAACAATAACAAATGCGAAAAATCCACGCGAACAATATATTGTAATTAGCATCGGCTTCGTTCGGCTTGTTCTTTTTTTTGTGTGTTTCGCCTGGAAAAATGTATAAATCTTCATACAATTGAATGGGCCGCGAGATCGGCATCGACGACGCGAACAATAAAGCGAAGAGATGCGTTGCATTAATTGCGGGCGTAATTTGAGCGATCTGCGCGCGCGAAGAAAGGACGTCGTTTGTTCGCGTAGTCCAACAATGGCCAACCGAGTTATTTACTAATTCTTATTCAAATACGATTTTTTTCCGACCTGTTTGCCAGCCGTATTCCATTAAGTGTGCGATTTTTTGTTGCCGCCTTCAATCCATCGAATCCTTGATATTTTATGAAAGGCACCCGGTATTTGAGCGCGTTATTGATAATATTGATTCTGCGGATTGCTTCTGGGCGTATTACTCATACGTCGAGCATGTGTGACTGTTTTTGAGGAAATTGAATAATCATAGCTCGCATTTCCTGGTTAAACGACAGAAGGAAAAAAAAAACAAAACTAAATATGAAGTCATTTAAATTATAGCGCACGCCAAATATGAGTATTCGCAGTTTTTGAAAGGAAAGGTTGCTTGTTTTGCAAATTTGTATGTCCATGTAGAAATTCCAATGTTGACGGCAATCGAAGTTGTAATTTGGACAGCAACGACGGTGACATTGACGCCTTCTTGAGCCTTTGAAATGCGACAACAATCACTCCGAAATATTCGTTTAAAATTCCCCAGGAATTCATTAATTTGAAAACACCCGGACTACATAATTAATCTAGATTTCTAGAAACGTTTTTGGAATTTGACCAAATTTGACCATCATAGGAAATCTTTCAGGAAGTTTGTTATAATTGGGGAATTAATGTAGAAGGTCGTGATCAAACGGCCCTTAAACTATCGTACAATTTATGAGTGAATTGTCTAGCACACTCATAAGCGTGAATTAATTATCGAGCCAAAGTAAACACATTCGAATCGAAGTGTCTCGACAAGCAAAGAGCATTCTTGACGTCAAGGATGCATGGCGTTAATGAACATAAGCACACAAATGCTCAAACGCCATGGAAACAAGATTGGAAAGACTTGTAGCAAACTCGACTGCCACCGCCATTCGGAATAGAACGAGCGCAAAGAACGCGGACAACTTTCGAATTGTTGTGCTTTATGATACCACGACGACGACGATATCGACAATTCGCTGCCTCCAAGAACGCCGTCTAAGTCTGGCCAAATTATCCTACGGGGGCGGCAGCATCAGGCAAAAGCATCATCAAACGCGCGATTGATTGATACCACCAGCAAAAACAACAAACACGTCGAACGACTCCTCTTGCAGCCTCTTCTTGGGCAATCGAAGTCGTGTGCTGCACAAGAAGCAGCCCGAGCAGCACCAGCGCCCGAGAGTGGGGCATGGAGGCGAGCCGCGACCGTTTACCATTTACTTCGGCGACGCCGATTTCATTTATCGCTGCTGGCGCGGTCCGCGTTTCTTTCGGACGGTCTTAGTTCGTTCAGTTAATTCGTACGCAGCGGACGCTAGAGCGAAGAGCGAGCCCGAAGAACCATTCGCCACCCGCAGCCAGTGGCCGCACACACTCAGTGCCCGTCTCCGCTCGTCGAGTGCGCTCCACTGCTGCCCCCGCTGACCGGGTCGCGAAAGCATGGGACTGGAATAAAAGTTGGTGCGAAACGATATCTCTCTACCCTAGTGCTCTCAGCGCGCCACCGACGACGCAGTAAAGAATTCGCGACACACCGCGCCACGGGATACATACAGCCCGATAAGACAGGAAGAAGTGCACACTAGTTGCTAATCGATCATGGTAAGGATTTGCATTTGTTTTGATTGCCTGTCAATGCATCTGCGCTGCTGGCAAAGAATTTGCTGTCGTTGGAGTTGTTGGAGTCGTTCAATTCATTGGAAACGTAGGAATTGCCGTCGGATTGAATTGAAGTTCTTCGTCCAGCAAGAAAAACGATTAAAACGCATTGCAGTGCGCTTTCGGTGCTAGTAGGTCAGGCATGTTATTAAGCGAGCGGCCAGAGGAATGAACCGAATCGGCGCGCGCACCGCGCACTTACTTGACGTATGACTTGTCGGAGTTGTTCACACGCATTTCGAGCGTGCACCGTTCTCGCGCCGCCGCGAGCGTTTTCTTTCGTAACGCGTTTGTACATATGGAAAGGGCAGTCACAGCTCGAGCAATCGGTTGCACCGCATGTGATAGGCATATAATTTGGGTGTTTAATCGAAATTTTACATAATTTCGCATTTGGAAACGGCTCGCTTGTTGCATGCATGGCGTTCGTTTGGCATTTTCGCGCCTTGTTGTCATTTCGACCTTATTCGCGCGTTTCCCAAGCCGCCAGCGCTAAACAACGCGTCGAACTTTTCGCTTCCTCGCGCTTATTATATAATCGCGATCGCGTAACGCCGTCGGCGACTTGTTTTCTTCGGCGCTCCGTCGGTCGATACGGCAATTAAAGTCGTTACCTTTCGCATTGCCGCCTCTCCCAGCTCGCATGCACATGCGAAATGCATTCATTGCAGGCAAACAATTCGCGTTTCCTACATTCCACGCATTGTGCGAACAACGCCCGAAACGAGCATCCCAAGCTCGGAGAGAAAAAAACGCGCATTGTACTTTTCCAGCCATCTGATTACCGATGCCGTTGTAGTAAAATCGTTGTATAACCCGACGACGCGCGAAAATCGCAGAGCGTCGAGAAGAATGCCGTCTGATTGCGACCGGATGGGACGGCATGAAATATGAAGTGACGCGAACAATAATTCCGCGTGTAACAAGCACGCGCAAATTCGGAGCGACCGCAGCGCAAAAACACAGCCGCAATGAAACAATTGACCAATAATTACGTCACGACTTTCGGCATGAATTTGTAAAATGTAATCATAGGCACGCTCCGTGCGGCGAAACGTGCGCCACGCCATTGTTAGCTGAACGCGAAGATAATTAAACACTCGTCGAGCGCGGATTTTCTCCGGCAAACGCCGCAAAAAATGAGCCGCCAAATCAAAAACGAGAACGATCGAACGATACAAATTGCAGCAATTAGCGTTTTCGGCGACCTGGGGGACCTTCGCCAGCGATCCAATTCCTCCCTCCCCTCTAGCAGCGAGTTTCTAATGGATGCCATGCACCACATTCGGCATCGAAAACGCAGCGCCAGCAAGCTCTCAAGGCTTTCTCATTTCCGGCTGGAATTGAGTGCACTTCAATTACGTCTTGTTGATTTTTTATGCCGTGCCCCCCAATCTTACTTAACATCTGCGTCGATTCCACCCGAGTCGTAACATGCTCGGCTCGTTACTTCAGCGAGATGGAAAAATGGGAGCATGCCATGCAAGTAGTACATCTTCGCACGATGCCATCGCGAATTAAATCGCGTTCGTCGTATCGACGTTTGCGCATCGACGCGCCAAGTTTGGTCCCGACTGGTTTCGAACGATTTTGGCGACAAATCCGTTTCCAAATATCAAGGCTAACCAACATCGAATTCGCTTTTTGCGCCTTCTTTACCAGTTTTCGAATTATCTAGCAGTTATTTATGACGTTGCTTAAAAATGCATAAGGCGCTCATTTGCGCATTCTCATTGCTTGCCTCGAATCGAATCCGATCATCGCGTCACCGATCAGATATGATAAGTAATAAATATGTTAATCGTGGGATTTGTCATCGATGTTTGGTCACGCTCGCCGCATCCCAGGACGCGCGAAGCCGTCGTCCTCGCGGACAGGAAAGTGCGCGTCTAGGAGAAGAACATTTTTGCATTTTGTTTTTTTTGCGCGCGGCATACAACAGCGCGATGCGCGAGGCGAATAATTCAAGCGCAAATAATTACGGTGTGGTCATTTGGGGCAGCGCACTTTCAATCGGTTTGCGCGCACGTATTGAATCGGGCGGTACGTGTTGTATTATTTGTTTAGGGGGCATTAATTATTCCGTTGGGTTTCGCGTCAATTCGTCGCTCGCATAATGCGCGCTTAATTTATGCGGGCTGCGAGTGAAATCAACATTGGAAATCGATGCAGAACCAATCATTTTCAAAAATTCCCATTTGTTCGTTCACTTCCACTGACAGCCATCTGAAAGCGTCGTTGTCAGAAGTGCATAATCTGATTATCAATTAATTATCAACTGCACGCGGTTCGATGAACTTCGACTCCTCATCGCTTCCTAATTATACCTGGCAACTTCAATTTGCGCGCGTCGACTTCATCGACGGATTGGCGACTTTTCGCGGTGTTTAACTAACGCAATCTTGGTGCGATATAGTATTAGGAGACAACAAACGTGTTTCATGGTTGTTGGACCATCGCAAGCATGTTATGAACTCGTAGCATGCAGCTCCTCGCACCGATCCCCAGCATCCTATTAGCATAAGCCCGCAGTAACGAACTTAAAAGCTGAAGTGCGCTCTTCTCTCGTTCTATGCCATCAGATGCGCGCTCGGCTGGATGATGTGCGAAGCAGCTGGAGGCCAGGCGACGGCGACGGCGACGACGTGGACGGCTTGTGCGGCGCGTCAAGAAAGTCATGCATGCGTACCTCTCACACAATATTGTTTCATGAACGTTATGTCGATGCCGTTGATTGAATATATTTCGTTGACGAAGTGCACGAACAAGCCGGCAAGCCGTCGACGATGGTGGCATGCGCCTGGTAAGTACCACGCTGAGCCAATTCATCCCCAACTTGCGCTTTCGGCCGAATTCGTTCGGGGTGCAGGCAATTTTCCAAATCGTCACCAACAGCTGGCTGTTGTTTTGTCCACCAGCTTGTTGCTATACGCGTTGCTTAGCTTTCTACTTCGCCGGCACCATCGCCGTCGGTGAGTGTTCCACTTCGCACCATGTGCTACATTTCGCCCAGCGACGACAACGTCGACTTTAATTGAGTCGTTCAGCCGCTGCTGGCCATCCAGCAATTCCGTTTGTTATCCGCAGAAATTAAGTGCACCCGTAATTTTTGATCTAACTTTCTACAAACGCGCGAAAAATCCGAGCGAACTTTCGAAAGCATTTCGCCACCGACTACATGTAATCCATTGACAAAA
The DNA here is from genome assembly GCA_030264555.1 of Aleochara sp. GC000083. Lineage (NCBI taxonomy): Eukaryota > Metazoa > Arthropoda > Insecta > Coleoptera > Staphylinidae > Aleochara > Aleochara sp. GC000083. Next base: position 11,881 of record JARJDZ010003466.1, read on the forward strand.
ATGTACACCTTATCAGCCGTCGTTTGTAGGCAGATTGTTGTTCGCGCTGTGTTGTTGCGCTATTAGAAAGCACTTGCGGGATTTTCTCCATCAGCATTTGAGGCCGGAGCCATCTTCGTCGCTGGTTTTGCTTGCATCGCGCGCTCGAACCGGCTCGCCGACGATGGCGACGACGAGCATCTAGGCCTCTCGAAAAACGGTTACGTAAACGCGTAGGCAACGCACTAAAATGCGCATTTTTACTGCCGGGCGCATCGATGATAACCTGGTGAAAACCTACGGATTGGTCAGCGGGTTAAGTAATCGCCGTCATCGGCTGATTATTGCATTCCAGCGCATACAAATCGACAAACGAACCAACGCGGAACCAGCAAACTTCTTCGACTCATTTCAAACGCCGCGCGCCGCGGCGATTTGCATTACGCACGATATTTCATATGCGCCTTGCGATATGTTATAATGACTTTGAGAATTATACAATTCGTCGAAACGATATTTATATAATAGGATAGCGTTTTGGACGCACGCGTTGCATAAAACAATGCGTGCGGCGATTTCAATTCCCATCCAGCTCGCATGACTCCGAGTAGAAATTAGCCGTCGATATGAAATCCGAATCGGAGCCCAGATGAAATGAATAACTTTCACTGCCACTCTCGCGTTTGAATTGATTAGCTACCGGCTGGCTGCAGCCGTTCGAGCAAGACCCGATGGCTTTTTTCAACTTTGCATTCAGCTGAATTACTCACCCAGGAGGCCTTCTTTCGCGTGCGGCCATGAAACGCCAACTTTTGCGCATTCTCTTCTCGCGAATTTCGTCATTTCCCGTTGAAATCGCTGATTGATTGATTGCGGAAACAAGCGCGCTTTTCGGCGAGCAGGCCTTCACTCATCTTCCGGGCTCAATAATTCGGCCTGCTAATTATAATTAACCTTTCATGTCCTTTTTACTATTTCCATAATGGACTCATTCGACATCGGAATTCGTCGCCAAATTTTTCATCACTACAACTACTGAATCATTTCCGATGAAATTACCGTTCATTCAGTAATTCCGGAATTACAATCGGAGAAAACAGCATTGTTTCACCGATTTCTCGATGCGCACATTCACTTTTCGCGTTTTCCTCACGCCGATTTCCTTCATCTCCACGCGCCATCCACCGGCACGCAATATATTGTTCATTATCTCCAGGATGTATCTCCTTTGCATACGCGATCGTCCTTCAATTCAAACGATATTGGTAATTGCTTCATGCAAACAATTTCATGTAGTTTACAAGCAATTTCGTAGCTTATTTTCACGACGCGCAAGATGTGAATACGAGTCGTGGTATACATGAAGGTTGCCACTTCATAATTTACCACCGATCCTGACGTGCCATCTCAGATTTCGTATGCTAATACGTGTGCTACGAATAGGATAGATTTAATTCGCTTGCCTAGCGCACAATTTGCATCGCTGTCATGGAAATGAGATCGCTTCGGGTGCGCAAACAGGGAAGATGACACAATGCGAAGATTCGTGCAGATAGAGGCATTGGGACATTGGGACATGTCGGCACGTAGCCTGGCAATAAGAGGCAAATTGTGCAATGCGCTCATTAAGCCTTGAAATCGATTATCGCCGACGTATCACAACAGTAATCAGCCGCGCGGTGACTAATGAGGAACGAACGCCGCTCGTTGTCGTCGTCTATCTCGCGTGGGCCACGACGCCACTAACTGCATCGCTAACGGTTGTTTTTCCCATTCGCATATGTGCCCCTTGCATCGGCGTACGAAACCGCTTTCTGCACGATGCGAGTGGACGAAATGGTGATGCAAGTTCTGATTTGTTTTGATTCGATGCACACACGGTGCATGCAAATGCAGTCCGGCGATTCAGGACAATCACTTGCACATCGTCCTTGGAAGCTATCTGGCACAAGTCGCTACTTGTAGCCTGCGTTTGAACCGCGTGCCATAATCAGCACCGCATAGATTAATAACAATTATGTACCTCCAACGAAATTCGAAACGACAGTTCCGCGCGCCAAACTACTGAATGCTAATCGCCAAGTTGGAAAACTTTGCATGCGTCATGAAATTACAAACGTTTACTTTCATTCTTCGTACGTACGTGATCGTTAGCCCCAAACTTACGGCATTAAAACGCAATTAATAGCGCGTCAAATTTACCTGATATCAGACATAAAATCCGCTTGGAAATGTGGAAAAAGCTCATTATAAAAACCGACCGATTAAGCGCGAATGCGTAGAAGAGTTGTTATGAAAGTTGCAAGCATGCATACTAGACGTCCAGCATTGTAACCAAATCAGTTCGCAATACGCGAAGAAATATTGCACGGGCCTCGTGTATTGTTGTTTTGTTGGCGCGCGCACTTCAGCAAACGCTGACAGGCATGAGAAAGATAAACTTTTCGCTGCTGTGTGGAAGCAGTCGAGAAGTCGCTAAGGTGATCAAGTTCTAAATGGGCACCAGGCACTCGCTGAAGAAGGAGTCGCATTGAAACCGAGCGCGCGCGGTTCGGAGTTTCGCCGAGTTTGAGAACTACCTTCAGCAACACATAATCCACTTGCGCCAACTTCTTCGACGTGCGCGTTCATTGCCTGGGGGCTAATCTGCAACTTGGCCTATAGTTGAATAATTAAGCGCAATGAAACGCGGAAGTCGCGTGTATCATATTCGGCGCGCATTGCTACGCACGATTCCGGTGCGCCAATCGAACGAAACATCCGGGCCAGCATCGCGATTATTGGGTAATGTGCGATCGCTTCCCATGCAATCGATGTTATATCATCGCGCATTCGGTGTCCACGTTTCTTGTTTTGTCATGTCAACCAAGGCTCGGCTACTTGTAGATTTCGCAAGTGTTGCAAGAGCTGTGCAGCACTCGAGACAACAACTCGTTAAGTGTTCCAAATCGCGTATACAATATGCGAATAAATTTACCTAGAGTCTAGATGGCAGACAATTACTACATGCTGATATGTGTACGGCGGTTTCGAGTTCGTTTTTGCATAACGCATTATTGCCCAAAATAATAGAAAACCGGGCGAATGAGAAACAACATGCTGTAAGAGTGCACGAGATCGGTGCCCTTGTAGTGCGACTCGACGTCGAGCTGGAAGTCTTTTGTCTGCTTTAAATTGAAAATGCATACGCATTCGTCCGTCGTGTGTCGCCCACATCTCACGCGATGGCATTTCGCATTTCGTTCTGCGAACATTTCCTGCGCAATAAACGCAGCGCGCATAATGGCAGCTCGTTCCAAACCATTCCCAACGCAGGAAGACATCGTCTCGTAGTCCTTCGCATCGAAAGGCGCTCGTTTGTCGCTATCCTGCTCGACGCTGCGAACTTTTCGGTTACTCTACGGGGCAATTTGCTCCACTCGTATATGGCAACTTTACGATTCGCCATCGCGTACATTAGGCGCGCATGAAAAACGCACTTCGCGTGCCGTACCTTTATGCGCGCGCTCGCCTCGAATATATGATTTCTTGCTAGCCTTGATACTTTTTTAATAACATTTCGTTCGATTTGCGGCCGTTCCCTTCTGTTTGTTGTCCGCTCGCCAGCTCCAGCGGCGGAGTGCATTCGGTTGTTTGGGCCGCTCGAAGCCCACATATGCGGACATGTATGAGCTGTGCCAGCAGCAACATTCACATGTCGACGCTGGCGAAACGAGTCAGTCAGGAAACCAGCATTTGCCCCACGAAGAACTCGCGCAATCAATCGCGCACAATGTCCGCGTATGTTACGTGCCTGCGAACTTCGTACATTATGATTGCCCATTAAGCCCCCCTGTGTACAGCACGATGTGAACGAGCCGCCTGGCACACGCTTCCTTTTCCTCTTCCTATTCCTCGTTGGGTGCGATTGCTCGAATGCGAATGCGAGGAGCATTGACAAGAAATGCGGTTGCGCGTTTTTGCGCGCCGCGCAACTTTACGAACTTGGTTTCGATGGGCGAACTTGCCTAGAAACGCGCGCCGTTCGCCAGCGAGCACTTCTTAATTGCCCATGCATGACGACTACAATCACCAGCATTCCAACAGCCAACTGTATCGACGAATGAAGTAGTCCACGGATAAAAACCATGATTGGTTAACGCGATGAAAAACAAACCAACAATGAGGAGAGTTGGAAAGTGATCTTCTGCCATGCAACTTGGCAAAGACTCCATCAAGCTAACAACAATTCGAATATCGATACATGGGACAATCTTCAAGGATTCGAGTTTCAGGGATTTACTTCTCTTGCAGTTTTCAGCAAATGCAACAAATTACTCTTTAGGCAGATTTTTTCATCACCACATTTATTTCAGACAGAATGGTACAAGTGAAAATAATTGTCTTATTGTTACAGTTTCCACCGAGATGGTTCCGGTGTCGGAACACAATCGCATTGCTCCTCATCGTCACCTTAGTTTTGGTGCAAATTGATGCTGAAACGAAAAGTAAGTGTCATATAAGGGGTGCTAATTTTTATATTTCCGTATAAGTTTGCCAAGCCTAAAACTTTCTGGGGAACGAACCCAAGAAATTTCACATGTGTATCAAGGCCGCGCATTGCCACAAGTATACCGAATGCTTATTCGTATTCTGGTCGTTTTGGAATTCACTCCTAAACAATTTATAAACAATAGAGAGTGAAACAGTTTGCATAGTAAAAACGCACCAAAGTGTGCTATAGACAAATGTTTGTTGGCCTAGAACTTATGTATATTTTAAGTTTCTTTTAAACTACTCCCTGATTTAATTGGAACCAGATGCATTTCGCTTTATCAGTATAAAAGTCATATACAATAATGCAGGAAAAGTGTAGAAACTTGATAGCGACTTGTCGATTATCATCTGGAAATGTTTTGATTGTAATTTTCATCGTGTGTGTTCTCCTCTCCCACATACATCAATTCCAACTTCTTGCAACGCATCAGCTTTCACCGCATTCAACGTGTTGGCGGTTTGTAGCAGGGCCTTTCATCATTTTTTGCTGGCTGCCACACTTCATCGTCATTTTCGCATCAAAACAGACTCCAATGCATGTAGCATATGTAGCTGGAAAGCCACGAGTCTCATCATTGTAATTCGAACAATATTTACATTTATTATGCCAACAAACATTTTCCAACTTCCAACAGAATACGAATATGCAAGATGGTAACAGACGCGTACATAGAACGATCAATGTGAATCTGTATTCTTGTCGTGCACCCTTTTGTTTCTTTGTCTCTCAGTGAAGCAAGCGAAAAAAAGTTAGTTATAATAAGCCTTGGCACGCATTTGATTCATTACAATCTTCATACGTTGTTGTACGTCGGCTTAATTGGTTGTTTAATAAGATAATTGCGCATTGTTCAACTGATTTATGTGTGCTTTCTGTGCAGTCGCACGCCGCCGTCTACGGCGGCCACAGTCCTCCGCGTCGGTCTCGACGAGCAGCAGCGACCAGGAGGTGTCCGCGAGCGTCAACCGGCCACGGACGCGCGGGCGCGGCAACTCGAAGAAGACCAGCGATAATGCCGTCTCGGCGTCCAGCGTCGCCAAGAAGGATAAGGACGGCTACAAGGTCGTCTGCTACTACACGAACTGGTCGCAGTATCGGCCGAAAATCGGCAAGTTCACGCCGGAGGACATCACACCCGACCTCTGCACGCACATCATCTTCTCGTTCGGCTGGCTCAAAAAGGGTAAGCTCTCCTCGTTCGAGAGCAATGACGAGACAAAGGATGGCAAGACGGGTCTGTACGAACGTATCAACAAGCTGAAGAAGGCGAACCCCAGCCTGAAGACGCTGCTCGCCATCGGCGGCTGGTCCTTCGGCACGCAGAAGTTCAAGGATATGGCGGGCACGCGCTATGCTCGTCAGACCTTCATCTACAGCGCCATTCCGTTCCTCCGGGATCGCTCCTTCGATGGCCTCGACATCGATTGGGAGTATCCCAAGGGCTCCGATGATAAGAAGAACTACGTGCATTTGCTGAAAGGTTCGTAGGTTGATAAGTTGCGTCCTGGTATCAAAGAAATCTGTATGGGTCCTCTTCGTGGCGTTTGTTGGCTTGATTCAAATGAATTCACGAATGAGGCATGACAGAGAAATTTAAATGTACTGCTGATTGAATGCCAGTCAACGGGCTCACGTTACTTTCTTAACGAGCAACACCGACATACCAAGTAGCAGCGTGTGAGGAACGTTTCGCGAATAATATTTACTTTGATACCAGGCCGAAACTTTCTAATGTAATGATAATCGTTATCCGTATGGTATGGGAATTGCCCGACAATTCAATTAGATACTTTCAATTCAATAATCTTGTATACAAAGTTAATTGCATTCAACATTATTTTACATGGCAATTTCGATACCATAAATTGCGCGTCATTATTCATATTGATGTCGTACTAATGATTCACTTTTTGTAGAGTTACGTGAAGCTTTCGAAGCTGAAGCCCAAGAAATCAAAAAGCCGCGACTCCTGTTGTCTGCTGCTGTCCCCGTCGGACCAGACAACATCAAATCCGGCTACGATGTACCCGCAGTCGCATCCTACCTGGACTTCATCAACCTTATGGCATACGACTTCCATGGCAAATGGGAGCGCGAAACCGGCCACAATGCACCGCTATACGCGCCTAGTAGCGATAGCGAATGGAGGAAACAACTGTCGGTCGACCACGCCGCCAACTTGTGGGTCAAATTGGGCGCCCCACGCGAGAAACTCGTCATTGGAATGCCGACCTATGGTCGCACGTTCACCCTCAGCAACACCAGCAAGTACAAGGTGAATTCGCCAGCGAGCGGCGGTGGAAAAGAGGGTACATACACCAAGGAGGGTGGCTTCCTTGCGTATTACGAGGTGTGCGAGATGCTGCGCAACGGAGCGTCGTACATTTGGGATGACGAGATGAAGGTGCCGTACGCAGTGCATGGCGACCAATGGGTCGGCTTCGACGACGAGAAGTCCATCCGCCATAAGATGAAGTGGATCAAGGAGGGCGGCTATGGTGGCGCGATGGTCTGGACCGTCGACATGGACGATTTCACCGGCACCGTCTGCGGTGGAAATGTCAAGTATCCGTTGATCGGCGCGATGCGCGAGGAGTTGAGGGGTATTTCACGCGGCAAGGGCGCGAAAGATGTGGACTGGACTGAGGTCGCTGGTACCATTGAGGAAGAGGAAGAGATCGAGAAGCCAGCTCCCATCAAGGTACCTGTCGCTGATGTGCTCAATCGTATTCGCAAGCCGAACAAGAAGATCATCCACAAAGCGGGCTCGTTAAGCATCGACCGAAATAGTAAGTAAAGCGGAATTGGAAGCATACTAGGTTAACGCTATCATTATTTCTAGCTCGCGGTCCTCAGGTGTTCTGCTACATCACCAGCTGGTCACAGAAGAGACCTGGTGCTGGTAAATTCACACCCGAGAATGTCAATCCGGCACTATGCACGCATCTGATCTACGCTTTTGCCACACTCAAGGATCACAAACTCGCCGAGGCGAGCGAAAAGGACGAGGAGATGTATGAGCGCGTGATAGCACTGCGCGAGAAAAACCCCGACCTGCGGGTGCTACTCGCCATCGGCGGTTGGGCGTTCGGTTCGACGCCGTTCAAGGAGCTGACGAGCAACACGTTCCGAATGAATCAGTTCGTCTACGACGCCATCGAATTCCTGCGCGACTATAAGTTCAATGGCTTGGACGTCGATTGGGAATACCCGCGCGGCGCCGACGACCGCGCCGCGTACGTGAGCCTGCTCAAGGAGCTGCGCTTGGCGTTCGAAGGCGAAGCGAAAACGAGCGGCCAGCCGCGACTGCTGCTCACCGCCGCCGTGCCCGCATCGTTCGAAGCCATCGCGGCCGGCTACGACGTGCCCGAGATCTCCAAGTACCTGGACTTCATCAACGTTATGACGTACGACTTCCACGGCCAGTGGGAGCGCACCGTCGGCCACAATTCGCCGCTCTTCCCCTTGGAGAGCGCCACCAGCTACCAGAAGAAGCTGACGGTCGACTACTCGGCGCGCGAGTGGGTGAAGCAGGGCGCGCCGAAGGAGAAGCTCATGATCGGCATGCCCACGTACGGCCGCAGCTTCGAGCTGGTCAATACGACGCAGTTCGACATCGGCGCACCAGCCTCCGGCGGCGGCACCCCCGGCAAGTATACGGCCGAGGCCGGCTTCATGAGCTTCTACGAGGTGTGCGACTTCCTGCACGAGGATAATACGACGCTGGTGTGGGATAACGAACAACAAGTGCCATTCTCCTACCGAGGCAATCAGTGGGTCGGATTCGACGATGAGCGCTCGCTGAAGACGAAGGTATTTCAGATTCATAGCAGAATCGCCCCTTTATAAACGTACGATTTCAGATGGCGTGGCTGAAGGAGGAAGGCTTCGGCGGAATAATGATTTGGTCGATGGATATGGACGACTTCCGCGGTCAGTGCGGCAGCGGCAAATATCCGCTCATTCAGGCGATGCGCCAAGAGCTCGAAGGCTACAAGGTTAAACTGGAATTCAGCGGGCCATTTGAAAGCTCCAACCCCATCGGACAATATACGACTAAAGATCGTAAGTTTCACTCGCTCCTGCAATGTAGCCGTGGCGCGTCTTGTACAAAACGAGTAATTTTTTGGTTGCAGCAAACGAAGTAACGTGCGAAGAAGAAGACGGCCACATCAGCTACCATCCTGACAAGAACGACTGCACCAGGTACTTCATGTGCGAGGGTGAACGCAAGCACCACATGCCATGCCCATCAAATCTTGTGTTCAACCCAGACCAGAACGTTTGCGACTGGCCGGAGAACGTCGAAGGGTGCATGCAGCATACACCTGCACCCCCTACGCGTAGATAAGAATTTGTTGTGCACTGTCTGTACATTGCGTAATAGTGCTTAATTGTATAAAGAGAATAAGCAAAGCAACAAGGAGGAAACTGGTACTGTGATTGCGGTTACTGTGTTGTGTTTTTATTTATATATTATTCAAAAATGAGAATGCTTTCTTTCCCTCCAAATTTAAGGCATAATTAATTAATTACTTGTTTTATAAACATTTAATTAACTTCTTTATATAGTATGAAATAATTAATTATAATTATTATGATAAACTAAACTTGTATTTTACAGATATTGTAATGCGCGAAATTGATGAGATCCATTACGCTATACACTTCCTTAACTTGCAGCCAATAAGCGCTCACTCTCTCATTATTTAGCTTTCAAGTAGAACATCATGATTTATAATAAGTAATTTCATAAAAAAAACTGTAACTTGTGTCCAATTTCACAAATAATTTTTCTGAATTTATGAGCATCTCGACCTCACTTTTCGGTATACTTCTGCAACTCAATGCTAATGTACGTACCGTACCTATCAAGGGGAACCAGAACCAAAGAACGTGAAGCGTTTTGTCTTAAAGAATGTAACAATATTCTTGATTATTAATTGTTTCTACCGTCGATGATTTCGCTATTTTAATACATTTTTAATTTTATTTTTACAGTTTTAGGTAATTCTGCAAGGAGTCTTGAATGGCTCTGCTTCAAGTACAGGCACTTTATATTTTAGGAAAGGGCATTTTTATTCTAATGCTCTCTGTCCACTTCTAACATTTTCTATTTCCTTACTCCCTCTAACCAACTTTTGATTAGGAATTAAATTAGATTTAATGTCACATTGGTCAATAATGTCAGAATTTGTTGGAGTTATTTTTAAATTTTATTAGCTTTGCTTTTCCTAATGTATAAGCTTGAATTCAATGTCAATCACTGAAATGCAAGAAATTCACACATAGAAAATTTGTATAATTGCATTAGGGTATCAATACTATAGAAAAATCTGTGCATACAAAGTGCATGCAGAAGAAGGAAATCTTATCATACAATATAAGTTACATTCTCTGTTTGCATGACATTTATAAATAAGAGAATTGGACTTATGTTTAATGATGGGTGTTTCCTCTAGGTTTCGATCATTCTGAAACATGCTTGTTTCAATTGTGCATCTGCCTATTAGAATTTGCAACTTTATTAGATCCATCTGATTTTGCAAGAAGTCAAATCCTCATACATTTTTAAGTACACTTGCATGCATATTACTGCTAAATGTTATGAAAGTTGAGTTGTATTTAAATTTGGTCACAATTTTAATATAATTGGACACTTACGCCCCCTCCTGGCGTAACACTGGTAACATTTCACTTGTTATTGGAGTTGTTTACAAAATCGACCGGCTTTTGTTAATTATGCGCCATCTTGTAATTTTGTGCTTTTCAGTGTTCGTTAGTGACGCTCATTAATTAATA
>JARJDZ010003469.1:0-32715 GCA_030264555.1 Aleochara sp. GC000083
AAATCCCCCGCCAACGCTATTCTGCGCGACACCAGCGTCACCAGTGTATGGCCTACGAACTATTTTTCAAATGGCCTTGAAGGAGCGAGATTCCGATCTATTTCTATCTCATCTATGGGCACAACCGTGGGGATATCTCCGGCTTCCACGGGCAAACCAAAAAATACGTTCAGTAAGTTTTAAGCGAGAATGTATGACTGGTTGTCTATAATAAACCAACTAGTTGAAAACTTAGCTAAACATAACTTTGGTTATTTGATACTTGGTGTCGCTAGTAGTACATAACATTTTAATTATTAAATTTGTTAATGAACTAAATATTAATTAACATTAATTGACTAAAATGGCAAATATAAGTAAATATAATTTGTTTATAACTCGCGGACTAGTTGTTGTTTGTAGTTAGTGTTCTACAATTGAAACTATTCAGTTATTTGTACCTCAATGAGCTTGACGTTCACCCGAAGTTATTCATTAGAATATTTGCACATTAAAGAACGTTGATTAATTAATCCCAAACTATAGTATCAATATTGGTATTAAAATGGTTCAACTTTGTACAGGCAGAAAATGTTCATAAAAAAAGATATTAAAAATCTACTTACAATTTGAGAATTGATCCTTTGATTTGACATGGGTTCCTTTATGCCACTGCTGCATGAAATCCTTTGAAAATGTAGTGATAGCTTCAACAATCCTTGATGATTCTATAAGAAATATAAAAATAATGTTCCCATATTTAATTTACAATTTATATTATACCTTCAATATGTTCAATGTTGCTATGTTTTTCAAACATCTGATGAAGATTCCAACAAAAGTGAGATTCTGCAATAAAAAATGATTTATTCACATACATATAGAATAGACCTTTATAAAATACCTACAGCTAATTCATACAACATTTGGTTACTGCTTCAATATGCCCAAAGTTCTTCCAACATCTGATTTAGACTCCCACAATAGCTGCAAGTTCTGTAATAATATAATGAAATATTTGTTTAAGGCATGTAGTAGACATAGAAAAGTTATTATAAAAAGATTAATAACTTACCAATTAATTCCATAAAAACTATGCCTGATCGCTGCTATCCATTAAAAATACAAGCTAGTATTCAGTATGTGAAAACAGTTTAATTTTTCTATTAAACTCACCAGTACGATATATAATATGTAAATTTGCACGTGGCAATTTACCTACTACTTACACGAAAAGGCGAAATTATGCATGAGAATAAATTAACGACTCGCGGTTTTATTACGAGATTGTGGTGGTCGAGCACGTGGATTCCTTGGGTTTCCCTTAGCTCCTGCACTCACAGAAACCGGTACCGATGTGCTCGTTACAGCAGCAGGCGCTGTTTTTGGCCCACTACTAGGAGTTATCATCCCTGATGACTTTGATATGGGTGCCTTCGCCCGTGTCGGCCTAGAAATTGTTGAAGTTAGCAATCATCTGGAAAAATTGCTTATATTGCTATTACTTACAAAATTACTTTGCAATAACTAATCGCTACTAACGGAGGAAGCATAATTCCTACTTAGATTTCTAAAATGCACATACGTTTTAGGCATAACTTGTGTATAAAGCATAAAGCATAAAATTATTTGGTATACCTGTTGTATATTGGAAGACCTGATGATTTTTTATATGATTTCCTGGCAGGTGTTAAATCTGGTGTACTTTTAGTTGTATTTGAACTATGAATCACCTCCTCTTTTGTAGACTTATGTGTACCTTTCGTTCGATTTGCTATCGGTATTTTACTTTCATTCGAACTGTTCAAATGCAAACTCCTCCGCTTTTGAACGGCTTGATTCCTTCCAACGTTCTCGAAACATTGCGAGGACATAATACTCGAATGTCGCTTTGTTTTATTAGCTGGTCGCGGTGGAATCAACGAATTTAGATTTCTCAAATTCACCTTAACATCGTCTGTAATATTGGTCGTTTCAATGTGCTCCAACTCGGAATTTTTTAAGTAACACACATCGCTAACGACGTTCTCATTCGAATCGTTCAAGTCGAGAACATCTAATTTGATGCCAGCATCAATGTAAAAATGCTGCTCGAGAAATCGCATATCACTACTAAAAGCATTTGTACGAAACAACGAATAATAAATGTCAGAAAAGTTTTATGCTTACGGTCGTGTGATTGAAACATGTCTCGCATCGCCGGTCGCAGCAACTGGTGGATGCTTCTGCTGTATAGGTGCATCACCCAAATAGATGTTTGTGGTCGCTTCCTGCCGGACCCGACATTCCTCCTCTTTTAGCGCATCCGCTGAGTATTTTGGAGGCCCTTCTTTCCTCTTAGCACGAATGATATCAATCATACACTTGGACTTTTCAGTCGTTTCGATCTTGTTGATTGCCTCCAGGATAGACTGCTTCGTTTGCATATCTGAAGCGAGCGTAACCATCGACTTCAATGTGCTCGAAAACTGCATGAATTTCCAACGAACGCCGATTATTCTATCGCGTGAAAGTTGCAGAAGTGGTTGGAGGAAGCACTCCTTGAAGTATTTCTCACTGTACACGCTGAGGACGGCAGCACATACATACATATAAAGTTGTCGATTGTTGCAATCCTTTGATAATGCAGTCTGTCGAATCAACGAGTCTTTGATCCATTTGACTTGATTCGGTTTGAAGTTGTATCGCATGAAGACGATTAATGTGTGAATCGCTTGATGTCTAACTGGTTTAGCTTTCTAAAAATACAATAGAAGAGTCCAAATTAAGCAATTATTGATCAATAGGTTTGCCCTATGTTTAAACTTACCCCATTGATGACTTTTTCAAAAACGGACGGTGTGAAATTGGTGTGAATATATTCGGCCGGAATGCATGTTGGAAGGATTTCAAGTTGCTTTAAGTATTCGACAGTCAATCGCCAATTATAGCCTTTCGTCAATTCAGTCTGGCACTTAATGAGTGCTTTGCATAATTCCGTGGTCGCCTGGTTGGCTTCCTGGTATTTCAACGTTTCTGAACTCACGAGCGATGAGAATACAGATGAAATTGATGGGACCAGAACTTCAAGCACCTCAACAGCGTCATCACGAAGGAGTCGAACAACTTCATTCTTCATAATTTTGTTGTCCTTATCTAAACATAAAAAACATCATTAGCAAACAGCTATGTTGTAATCTTATCAACTTTAAGAGGAGATTAATGCTTCTTACCTAAGAGTGAAGCTAGATCAGCTAAAACTCCAGCTGCAGCCTGACGAACCAAATAGCAAGGATCTACCACATGATCCCGAAAAGACGCGTATACTTCTTGCATATGAGAAGGCTGGCATTCATAAGCTACCTTCATAATTCCATACGTATTGGACGCACATCGTTGGCGAACGGTGACTTCCTTTGAAGCTGTGGCTTTTGTCGATGCTGCCTGTTTACCTTTCAACGATAATTGCTTATAAACCCGCACGAAGTAGATGACATCAGGATCATTGAGAATAGGCTGGCAGCCCAACATTAAATCGCTGTACTCTTTCGATAAAATAAGAGCCGTTAGCAGGGATTCGTCCATAGCTATCTGGCAAATCTTCTTGATGAGTGGTAGAAGAGTGTTCTTACTAATTTCTATTGAAGAAAGCATTTTTAATTCACCTTATTTAAATTAATTTAGAAATTGTAATACCTGGACTGACGATTGTCAATAAAGCTGATAAGGCGAGGATTGATGTTGCCCTCACATTCATATTATCATCTTGAGCAAGTTCCACAATGCATGAAAGTAGATTAGTATTTTCCACGTCACGTCCGAGAGCTTTTACAACTCTTGGAAGCATTTGGCAAATATTGGCTCTAACATCAGCATTTACATCCTGGCAAAGCCCTGTTGCAATAGGCAATATGTCCTTCTTTGGACTGAAAATATTTAATTAGGTACTAAGAATATATGGTTTCAATGTGACTTACTCAATTGCTCGAAATTTGGGATATGTGCAGATTTCTCCAATCAACTTTGCTGAAAACATCTTTGCAGTCACAGAGGAGTTGGGCTGAAACTTCTGCTTGGCTAGAGGTATTAAATTGTTCTGAATCATTAGTTCTGGCATGTTTACAACACTTCCAAAAAGTGCTTCACACCAAGCAAATGCAACATTTGGATCTGATGACTCAATGCCGGCAATTACCGACTGCAAAATGGTTGTATTGCCTGACTTTTGTAGTAGGGTCTTGAATACTCCACTTGCTGCAATTTGAAATTCGCAAGATGCATTGCCAAGGTCTTGTTTAATCTTTGGAATGATCCTGTTGTTGGTCCCAGAAGAGTCAAAACTTAGAAGTTGTGGCAAAGACTGGATAATACTTATTTTCTGGACGTCATCACCCATTCTGAAATGGAGATATTAATTATTAACATTATTCATTCTTACCAAAGGTTAGGATGATTGTACACACTGAAATAACTCCTCAACAAAATTAATATCAAAGTTGAAGGAACTCAAATTGACGTCGTACTCCATTCTGCACAAGGTAGGAAGGTGCACCTACATTTATAAATACTAATCCTCTAAACAGAGGAGTAATTGGCTTTTGGAATGCAAAAATAAACATTAAATGCACGGCACGTCCCACGGAACAGAAACGACAAAAACGCATAAACATTCCAAGAATAACTGACTCAGGAAAGTTTAGGCAACCCAATGTACAATAATTACTCAATGTATGGTAAAACAGATCCCATAAAAACTTTTTAAACTTTCTGTTTTTGTAGATTGCAATAAAAAGAAAACATAATTAGCAAATTAAGCAAAACTTACGTTAAAATATGTAGGGCCCGATCAATTGGTTTATTATCCAGGGATTCCTCCATGGTGTGCCTCTTAATTTGTTCTTGAGTCTATCAAAATGCGTTATTTTAATGGAACATTCTTCCTCAACTCAATTTTTACCTTTCCTTTCCCGGGTCGATCCAAATGCAAATTTCGTTCTTCTTCAGCAGATTTAAAACGCTGCGAAGACAAGTTGGACGACGAACCGCTGCGCGACATGTTGTTTCAAATAAGGCCTAAAGAATTACGTTAGTATAATTTATTCGAAATTTAATTAATTCCAAAAATGGTCTGTACGTCAATGAGACAATTTTAACATAGCCTAATTATCTGCTCATCAGTGCTTACGACGATTTACCTCTAATATACTGTAGAAAAGTGTCATACTTGTCGACATCATGCGCAACCTCAAATTTGTCAATAAATAACTGTGCTCGAAGTACGTAAGTTGTATTGAAGTAATGAGCTGTAATAAAGCAAACATCAGCACGCAATTGAAATACATGAAAGAGACGCATTTACTTTCATCGGTTTTCAGCAGCAAAATGGAATTTGCATCGAACAACTCCCTCGTAGACTCAAATCCAATTGAAGGCAGCAACGAATAATACGAGTCCTGCATTACTGAGTAACTTACAAGGCTTTCCTGAGTGATAGCGGCCAGTTTTGCACTTAGTTTCGGTCGTATGCGCATGAGACAACCAACAGTTTCGAAGTTAATCGACTGGCAATAAGTGCGAATTAAATTCGCGCGATCTTGGAACGCGAAATCAGCCAAACTTGTTTCTCCCAAACGTAGAGCATCGATGACGTGGAGCGCCTTCGTTTCCGTTTTCTCTGACGATGATTGAGTGCACTTTTCGGTGACTATTTCTCCATAGAGTAGAGTACCCTTAATTAATTTCAAACCCTTCACCTTTATCCATTTGAAATTTTGAAGTTTAAATGCGACTGAATTGCCCACACCTGAAAAAAAAACCATAAAATTTATCTAATTTCTAACAGCAATTCTAGTTTTAAACTAACCCGCGAATATATGGCAGCAATTATTTGTTTTTGATGAATGCAATGGCATGTACGTCCAATCATTGATGTCGAGTATATGTTTATGCAAATCGCTGTTGTTATCAATAATGCACGGTTGGACATAGAGAAATTCTAAAATTAATAGTTTAATGCAAAGTTTAATTTTGATTATGAGTATTACCTGGTTTACTGATTGCACTGTTCATTAAATCATCAATGGTGTACTTCTCTTGAGGTGCTCTCATTTTATTTGGGATTCGCCAATATTCCAAACATTTTGCACGCAGCTCCACTTGCTTATTATCGATCAAATTGTGATTCTTGCAGAATGCCGCCAATTTCTGTAGGCTACCGATTTGTGTTCGAGCCATTCTGTGAATTTGAGAAATAATCAGCCATAGAAAAGCAAAATTTGCAGCAAGAAACTTACTTTGTGTTCTGAGATCTAATATATGTATAAAAATATTCATCATCTTTAATTAATTGGACTGGAACTATTTCTATGATATCAGTTTCAGTTTGCTTATTCACGTTTCGCATAGTCCATAATTCCTTGACGATGTGCCTTAAATATTTTCGAACCTCGTTCACCAACGGAATATCTTTCAGACCACTGCAAATAAAATATCGCTCAGAATTCGCTGGTCGTGATGAATTCGGTTTCAAAAGTGCCACTGCAACAATTACAATTAATTGAACTGCAGAATAAAATTTTCATCAGACAAACCTTTTTCAAAACAATGAAACAACAAAAATATAAGACCCACGCTAAATGCAGTAAAGACATCAAAGAGTTTCGTTACAAAATGTCCGTTTTTACGTACAATCTCCAGTGCAACCAAACACTGACAAATATAAATCTGTTTTGACAAAATTTCCTGAATTCCTTCATTACCTTCCACGGAAAATCCCTACAAATAGGTATATGAAAAAAAAAATTGCATAAGATTTTATATCAGGGAAACTTACACCATCAGCCATCATAAAATGCACACCTTCATTTTTTGTTTCATGAAGCACGCGCTTCCGAAAATCCTCAATGTTATCCGGATTGCACACATTACCATCATCAGCTGCACCGTAATAGCTGCGAAATGTAGCATCTGATATGCATGTGGAATTCATCAGTTTAAAGTCATGCACGCCTCGCAACGTGAATCCAAATCCTTTAAATCCCCATTTTTTGCGCCACAAAATATACTCCGAAAAACCGCCGGGACCCGCGCATACATCTGCAAAATAATAAGGCCCCACTGTTTTCATATGTTTTGGCTGAAATTATAAATGCCATCAAACTCAAGTCCCATTGGATTACTTCATCTCTCACAGCACTCACATCGCGATCAATGCTTGTGAACATAAAATTGGTTGCTGCATCTATGTTTGCCATCTTCAAAGCAGCCCGGTTCATGAAGAATGCTGACTTGATTGTTTCAAATTGATTGGCCCTGCTCCTTGCTTTTGATAGGTCATTTGCATCCAAGTTTTGAAAGACATCTTCCTATAATTGAGCAAATTGTACATTTGAAGAAATTGCTTTTTGTTCTTACCTTAGTCTTCAAAACTGTTTGCAGTACTTTTGGATCACAAAAGTTGTCTTCATTCTCCAAAGTTGTTAAAGGCTCTGCTCTCAAAATATAATTTAAAAACTGCTGAAAAGTATGACTAGAAAATGTCTCAGATGATTGGGAGTTTTCAGATTCAATCCAGATGATGTTTTCTTCAATGGTAATATGCTACAATTGTAGGTTTTAAATTGGAGGATCAAATGGTAATTCTTAACTTACATCAGGGCCCATCCATACTTCAGAGTTCTCAATTTCATTATTTAAGTCACTACCAAATCCTCGCTTATCATATTGCATAGGTAAACTGATTGGATGAGGAATTCCTGTTTCATTTTTACCCAAGCCAGAACCTTCCTTGTATCCCATTTTCATCTAAAAATTGATATTGTTAATAATACGATTACCATGAAGCATTTTAGTTTTTTTTTTTTGGGAGATAACTTTGAATTATTGAGAGAAACTAGCAATGCATACCATAATACTGAGTGCCTTCCCATTGTTTTTGTCGTGGTTTTCCATGATTTTAACGAAAAATGATACATTTAATTACACTTGAACACATAATACTAAATACGCATTAAATTTACACATTCTGAGCTAAAAAAACAACATATTTAATGAATTTGAGGTTATGTTCAACTGAACACACGCATCGAATTCACCTTTAAATTTTTGCAAACTAGATAAAATAAGAACACACTCGAATTTGTTCCAAAGAAAATAAAGGAGATTGCGTTTTTATCTAATAAAATCTTATCAATTTCGTATTGATTTTTAATTCTGATCATTGATTGTACATTTAGTAAACTTGATTACCATTATAAGTTTAAAAATATATTTTTCAATTATGAGTTTTAACAGTATGTAGTGTAAAAAGTTTAATTTAAAACAATTTCTCAACAATCAAGGCAATGACCTGTATAGTTTCAATAATAATCCTCAAATTCTGGAAAAATATAGCTTTTAATGTCATTGGCCTGCCTTGTTAAAAAGTCGTTAATATAAATAATGTTGAAGCATTTAACACCTTGTTTTGCCAACGGGACATAATCTCTCATATTCGGTGTTTTCGATTCCAAAAAACAATGTGTAGCAGAGACACTATCGGCAAAAGGCGGTCTAGAATGATTCCAAATGAAAAAGCGCACTATAACGATTTAAAAAAACTTACTTAGCATCAATAATAACTGCTCCACCCGCTTGAAGCACCCGAATCATCGGTTCCTTTTTGTTGCCAACAATAATTGCTCTTATATCGTTGAAGGCTGCATAGCCACGACGAGTAATTTCTTCACGCCAATACCGACTTGCAGATGCACGCGTTGACTCAACATCACTCAGTTTAAACTTATGAGAGACTTGAGGATTTCCAAATTCGTAATCTTCTTCCTGCAAAAACATTAAACCCATGAATGGATTGAAGTTTTATCAGTTTTAAACTTTACATTTAACAGTTTTCCAGCTGCTGCAGAATCATCAACATAGGAATAGTGTAGAATCCATAAACCGCTCGCAATTGAACCGAGCATTTTCTCGTTTCGATTCATTTTATCGCACAACAAATGAGTGCTTGTTGAATCGAAATTATTCTGGCTCGAGACAGTCGCTCCCAGTCGCTCTAGTTTCTCCGTGATTTCAATTCGTTTTTCATTCTCTAGCCCGGAAAGCATAAATATTTTGGGCTTTGTTTGAGATATCTCTGCGGTGTAATTCCAACCGATTTCCAACGTTTGGGATTGAATGTAGTGAGTTGGTTCAGTGTCGAGATTCAAACGTTTCGTGGAGTTTCGTCGCTTTACGGCACCTCCACTAGATTTGATGGCATTTTCCAATTTATCCATGTGTTGTGCTAGTAAATTCTGCAAGATTTATAATATACATCTACTGATTCGACCAACTTGAACTTATTACTTAAATTGATAGATCTTCATTTACTAGAGAATCTTCCAGTAACATGCAATTCAATTTTAATATATACTATTAAAAAAAAAACCACCACCTTCAAATGCGAATATTAAAGTCAACAATTCAATAAATTAACAAATACGTGAAGCTGCTAAAATTCGAGTGCTCTAGGACGAAATTTTTGACTACAGTCATTCTGCAGATAAATCTAGAAATGTTATCAAGATATCACGTAATTAACTTATTATCAACCGAAAATCTAATGTTGAATCAAAAGAAACTTACTTCAGAATCCGTACGATCTGGGGTTTGGACACTGGTATCATTCTGACCAGTCTCAATATTTTCATTGTTATGAACTGAGGACACATTACCATCGAACTCCTTTTGCAAATCCTTGGGTTTGGGGACATTTAAATTAGCCCAAAATCGACGTTTGATTTCAGACAATGGCTGCAAATAAAAAGATATTAATCTTCGTTGAAAATGAAAAAAAAAATCAATTACATACAGTGTCAACTTGTTTTTTGGGAGTAGGCATCTTTTTCAACCACTTCGCCCACATTTTGCGCTCCTCTGGAGGCGGCGGATCCACAAAGCATCGACCTAAGGGCGTATCTGGAGTTTTAATATCGTCGAGCGAATTCCTGCTTCGATTTTCCGATTTATCGGGCGTTTGCTCCTCACGCATTGCACGTGCAACTCGCTTCATGATCTCATTCACGGGCGTTACTTGCGAACAAAAAGTCACATCTTTCTTATTAGGCGGCGTTTTGAAGTCTGAAAATTCAATTTCAAATTTACAAATTCAATATATCATGTAATGAATTATTTATTACCTGTAAAATCATTTTGAACTTTTGAAACTCCAAACAAGGATTTTCTTGCCGTAGAAGGTGTTGCAATAAGTTCTTGTTCTTTACTCCCTGGAGTTTTGAAATTAGAAGGCACATCTTTAGTAACAGTAACGTCCAATTTAAGTGTTTCATCATTTTTTGTGTTCTTACGTTTCATTTCAAAATCTTCTGCAAAATAATCATCAGCAATGAATTTGTGAATGAAGCAAATCCAAAATTAGTTACCTTTACTCTGACCGATTAAAAAGTCAAATTCATCAATACGTTTTTCTTCTTCTGCGCATTTCAACAACCAGTCTTTGTTCAGTACTGGAATGCCCCATTTAACTGCACCCGCATATTTTTTGCCGCTTGGTTCAGCTGCAATGAGATGAGTCGTCGCAAAGATGCCTTTGGATGCGACAGGATTTCGCGATAAACTATCTTGTTGCTTGCCACCGAGTTGATGCACCACTTCGACAAGGAATTCGCGTTCTACACGCGGTAGACCACTCAGACAGATTACCAGATCATCGAGAATGTTGCATTTTGTAGGAAACGGAGTGTGATAGTACTCCAAATCGGTGATGAGTTGCTTTTGCTCGGTGCAATCTTCGATCCAGAGATGCGTGACAACCTGAGATGCTGTAATTTGCAATTGAGTGTTGTCAATGGGCACTACAGCATAATCCGGGATGCCTTTATAGTTTTTGGGGACGACGGTGCCTTGAAATTCCTTAATTACTTCCTTAATGTGCTCTTCTTGATCAGGCAAGTAATTAACAATTGCAAATTTCAAATTGGAAAATACACCAAGCGAACTTTCCTCTAATGTTATACTAACACCAAGAGAAGAAACGCTCTTTGAATCTGCGGGTTGTACTTCCTGAAGAGTTGCATCAGCTTCATTTGAGATATTTTGCTTCGTTGCAGTCTCATCACGTTGTTTTGTTTTCGTGCCAGTTGCGTTGTTAAATGTGAACGCGGCGAATGCAGCATCAACACTGCTTTGACCCGGTAACGAATTCAAATAGTGTTTCATGATATCATCATCGACGTTTTCTTTTTGTGGCGGCTCCACATTTCGTGGAGATGGTTCATTTTGTGGTTCTAATATGGATAAATTCGCTCGAAGCAAATTTACTCCCTAAAATTTATTTGTTAATATTTCACTAACGAAATGAAAAATTTTAATACCTTCTTGCTGAGAGGTGAACTTAGTTCATTTGACTCCTGTGAGGAATTTGAACTGTTCACAAGATAATCATCAGTTGGCATTGGTTTTTGTGCATCCATACTATCCACCAACCAATTAACAGTAACAAGTACAGAAGGTAAATTCTTCATTTGAATTTGTTTCAATTCTGGACTCTTTGAATTTCCAACAATTACATGTGTAATATCGTTAATCAGTGATTCACAGCGAGTTGCCCCACTGAAATTAATAATTTTACATAGCTTTTCATGGTGTTCAGTTTTAAACCCCAATAAATACACCTAAAATGAGAATTTTAGAACAAATGATTGCAAAAACATGTTAAAACATACAACGCATCCGTCCAAATAAGGTCCACATAATTTTGCCCTTTTAATATCCAATTGATTAACCAAATCATCATCGAATCCCAACGGACTCTTCCGTTTATTGGGATTACTCTCAGCTACAACTGGATGCTCTGGAAAGTAACTTTGATCCATCGTTTGCTCGACTTGCAGAACGCTCGGCATTGCGGATGGTCTTCGTGCAATCACGCTAATTGTAGAGAAGTTCGGATCAATAAACTGATCTCGTTTTGTTGGAGTTGATGTGGCTGCTTTTGGGGCGTAATCTTGTAAATTTGAGAGCGCATAACCCGCTGCTATGCTATCGGTGAGCCAATCTTCGATAACACAATCGATCTTATGTTTGATCGCTGTTTTGTATTTCGCTGATGAAGTTGTTTTACAGATTAAAATATCTGTCGTTGATACGGCCATGCTTGACGA
This sequence comes from Aleochara sp. GC000083, assembly GCA_030264555.1. NCBI lineage: Eukaryota > Metazoa > Arthropoda > Insecta > Coleoptera > Staphylinidae > Aleochara > Aleochara sp. GC000083. The sequence continues at coordinate 12,117 of JARJDZ010003469.1, forward strand.
ATAAATACCTCCATGCTCTTGAACAAGGCCTGGAATTTTGTTATCGTCAGCTCGAAAACCCGTTGAAGATATATTTAAGTTGTTCAAAATGGGACAGGCATGTTTTTGAAATCTGGCATTAGATGCATGCACTGCTTGCACCTGGCTGGTCTCCCATAAATCATCGATGAATTCTACACACATTATCTTGATGCCACGTTTTGCCGCCATCTGCAATCAACAATTATTGAAATTTCCAAACTACACCTCTAAAATGTGAACCTACAATGTACTTCTCTGATTTAACACTGTTGGTAATGAGATAGGTTGTATTTGATGTTAAGTTGATTTCATGTATACCAGCCATTGCTTCAACTTTATGCTTGAGATCTTTCTTGACTTCCTTGGGCAAATTCGAACTAACAACAATACATTCATCCAAAGCTATGCTGACGAGTGGTGATGGCCTATTTGGAATTGGCTTGGAGGCATTGATGCAGTGCATTAGACACAAAGGTTTGATAATCCTACTGAAAAATATGTGTCAATATATATTGAAGGATATCAAATCATCATATGGAACTTACACACTCTTTGTTCGTAAAACTTTCTGGTAAAGAGCACCCTCAAATTTTTCAAAGACAACCACATCAGTTTTCTGTGTATCAATATCTTGGTCTTCCTGTATACATTTAGGTTTTCCAAAATGCATTTTACAAGCCTAGACAGAAATTGGATTGATATTAAAATGCATGCTTATTGGAATTTGGGAGAATTCATTGAAGATACATACATTATAGACCAGCAGCATATCTGGAGATGACTCATTTATATCTAAGCATCCTGATGGAAGTACCAAGATCACTTGAATCTTTCCTGCACTCATGGTGGGCTTTGGAAATCTACCTGAAAAATGGTTACTAAATCTTTGCAAAATTTAACCTTTTATGCAACATACTCACTTGTATATTCTATGGAAATCAGAGAGGAGAGTAAATTTGTTAGTAAATATTCTTAAATAGTATCACATATATCACTTAAATTCGTTGGCACAATTGGAACACTTTCTTCATAGAAGATTCATAGCATTTCGCGCTTGATTCAGGTTAACAGCAGATATCAAATAAGTGAGCCGTTGACATTGTTTTTAAATATGTTCAGGATAGGCAACCCAACTCACTTAGTATAGAACATGCATCAAGCAAGCAATTAATTTCAACTAAATAAGTATTAATTTTAGTGTGATTGTTTAATTCTATTAATGAAAATGTTCAATAAAGATTCTAATCAATATCTATGAAGCAAAGATTGGAAATTTCATAAAAAAAAACAAATGAAGGCTAATTGAACAGTAGCGCCATTTTTACACCTATGGTTGTTATTGATACTACAATTGTCAAAGAAAAGTGATAATATGCAATTATATAAACAAAAATGGTCATAATTATAAAAGTTGACGAGATATAAATGATTTTTGAGGATATATCATAAAATTAAGGTTGACTACAACCATGAGTAGCAAGCAGAACTTTCGCACCTCTCACATAGAGTTCACCACGTTGTGGTCATCAAATTGTAAATCAATTAGCAATAATTTACATGGGTATCTACTGCTATATTTTCAGTCTTTGCAATTTTGGTCTAAAAACTCAATATTTTATTACAAAACAAGAAAATTTTAATTGTACAGTGGCGCCATTTTTGCAGGTGTGGTAGTTAACAGTACTACAATTTTTCAAGAAAATTTATAATATGCATTCAAATTCTTTCGAAAAATGCGTAGTCTCATGCCCTTTTGGCCATGGGGGCAGCATAAAACGCGTTCGAAGAAATATAAACCTTGAAATAAGCTCGAAAAGCGTTATCAAATTCGTCAAATCGTTCGAATTTTCAAAAATATCCTCAAAACTATTGCACCAATTTGATTGATTCAAACAGCATTTACCATATTTTCACAAAAAATAACATTGTTAATTGTCCCGAATCTGTGCAGATCTCAAAAATACTCAAAATTGCAAAATGGGGTACTTAATTCAAAATTTGGGTCACTAATTAATAAATAATATTTTATGTCACAACTTGCGAAGAAGAAAGTAAAAATAATAGTTGCCCTATACGATGGATGTCGAAATAAATTCAATTCAATCAAACAACAAAATTGAAGTCGCAAATATGTTATGTTACCCAGCAAATGATCGTTATTGCTGATGATCCGAATGGTAAGTAAATCAAACTAATACACTCAATCAACATGTAGTCTGAGCGTTGATAAAGTAATGTTATTGTTTACCATAAGCTGACTTGGTGACCTTTAGCTATGTGCTCAAAGCGACGACGTCGCGTTTTTATTACAAAGAAAGATAACTTTTCTGATTTGCTTAATATGCGCTTTGTCGCGTTCAACGGGTGCAGTTTGTGACCATCGTTCATCGTAAAGGTTTCGTCTGATTGGAGTGAAATGAGGTTGCTAATTTTCCTATCTGCAACAATTGCAGCTTGTTGTGCGAATGATGTTCATATGTTATCCGATGAGTTCATCGTGAATATCAACAATGTTGCGACAACATGGAAAGCTGGCAGAAATTTTGCCCCAAATGTGGACAAAAGTTACATTAAGAAGTTGATGGGCGCACTTCCAGAACCAAAAAGGTATCAAGAAGTTTAACTTTTCTAGAAATCCAAGATAAATCATTAATATCCTTACAGATTACCTGAATTTGTACATGAAGTAAACGAGAAACTCCCTGAAAATTTCGATGCTAGAGAGCAGTGGCCTGATTGTCCCACAATTGGTGAAATCCGGGATCAAGGATCATGCGGTTCTTGTTGGGTAACTAATTCTGAAACATCAAATTCAATTTAAAGTACCAATAATTCTCATACAGGCTTTCGGTGCGGTTGAAGCAATGTCAGACCGCATTTGCATCCAATCCAAAGGTGAGAAACACGTTCGGTTGTCTGCAGATGACTTGGTTTCTTGTTGTTGGCTCTGTGGGGCTGGATGTAATGGTGGATTCCCCGGTCAAGCCTGGCATTACTGGGTACGTAGTGGTTTGGTCTCTGGAGGTTCTTATGGTTCGAATCAGGGATGTCGTCCTTATGAGATCCCTCCATGCGAACACCACGTGAATGGTAGCAGACCTTCTTGCACTGGGGATGATAACAAAACTCCAAAATGTGTGAAGAAATGCGAGGATGGTTACGATGTTCCTTACCCCAAGGATCGTCATTTTGGAAGCAAGGCCTACTCGTTGAAATCTCAGGAGGAGCAGATTCAGACTGAAATCATGAAGAATGGACCCGTTGAAGGCGCGTTCAGTGTCTACGAAGACTTGCTGCAATACAAATCTGGTATATTTCTGGTATGGTCCAATATGAAGGTGAATAATGAAGGGTTGTTGTAGGTGTGTATAAACATGTTGCTGGGAAAATGTTGGGTGGACATGCAATAAGGATTCTTGGTTGGGGTGTTGAAAATGATACTCCTTATTGGTTGATTGCCAACTCTTGGAATTCCGATTGGGGTGATAATGGATTCTTTAAGATTCTGCGTGGAAGTGATCATTGCGGGATTGAATCTTCTGTAACTGCAGGTTTAGCGAAAATTGAATAAGAATTGACTTCAATTTAGTGTCAATGTTTGGACACTTTTACAATACAACAACTGCAATTTTGATTTCCAATAAGGATCCAATAAGGATTTTGAAAAGAGAGATATTTCAACATCTATATAATATATTTTGTCTTCATTTTGTGTGTTTCATTCTCAGAATTGAAATCAATGATGTTCATGTAAATGTGTAGTTGATTATATTACTTTATATTTCGTTATTCATTGCATGCCTGCAACACGTTCTATCAATATTATTATTATTAATATAATAGCTTTTAGTGTGTGAGATGGAAGTGGTGAGTTTAAACAATCACGTTGATAGATCTTCTCATGGGAAACATAACAGTTAAGTAGTACATAACAACAAAGTTGACTACATGATAAATACACATCGAACATACTCTATTGTCATTTTTACACAATCATAATCTTCATATTATGTTGAATGACAATTATTATCCATTAAATATCCATCGTCAGCCAACGCGTAACATTTTCTTCCTATATAAATATCACATTCGCTGTGATATCTCCTGAAAAGAATAGTTTCAGATAAGTTCTCGTTTTTTTGTTTGCAATGTTCAGCCCAGTCTTTTCTCTATCTATGCTCAATTCATTTAGGTATCGAATATGTATTTAATAATTTGTTTCTTTAATATATGCGCTCATCAGTCCTCCCATGAAACATTTCACTTTCTATTTTGTTATAATATTTCTGAACCATCCAATTTTCTGTATGTGTTCAAACAATAATTCATCAAGTCTCGTTCTACTCTTCGTCTCATTTCTTCTCATCATATTTATGTATAGTATTTATATATATTCTCATATGTACAGGGGGTTTACTTACAATTACTTAAAGCATTTTTTCATTCGTTTCTCAATTAATGTACATCTTGTTTGTCTCATGCTTGGGATGAAGATATCGGGATTTCGGGTGTGCCATATTGATGTCTCGAAATGGAGGGATGTCCTTATTTGCAACATTACTTCCTAGACGATTCAATGCAGGGATGAGGATGAAGCTCCTTCAAGCACACCATCACTTTTGGGTGACTTACAATTGATAATTTATGCAACGCATCTAACGGCACTAAAATCAACGATATAAAATGCTACGGTCGCAATGTGAATATATCAATCTCTTCAGTGTAGGTCACAGCTGACAATGAGTTTTGTTCTTTTGTCCATTGTAAAAGCGCATATAAAACAACTCTAACTAAACTTATACGTTACGTACAGCAGCACCAATATTTACGAGCAATTCAGGTCTTGAAAACGTAAATCACATTCGTTTTAAAGCTATAAGGTGAACGAAGTTACATCAGAATCGAGAACAAGCGCTTAAACGTTTAACTTTTACGTATAGGTAATTGTTTATCATATAATCATACAACATTTTCGTATCGTGTCTCTGTATTCGTGTGTTCGTGTGTGTTATGTTGCGATAACTATATCCATAAAAGGTATGAAATATTTATCTGTGCACAACCATTAATTTCATGAAAACGTCTCCTATGATAAATAAGTACATGTTCGCCTTCCAGTCTAGAAGAGTTCAACATCTAATACTTGTATTAGTTCAGTTGTAATGTGCGCGTTGAAATACTGACACAGAACGACAGAAACCCTCGACCTTCTTCGAGGAGGGCTGTTTGCAAAAAGTGTATGTAGAAAATTTGCCTACATATCATTCGATTGCCTCACAAACGAACCAATGTGAAGAAGTTGCTTAGATCAACGTATCAGCTACACTTAAGCCTAGAACTAATACTTAGTCGTTAATGTTTAATGGACAGGAATTCCTACTTAGATATACTTATCTTAAGTTAGCTGTATACGTACGTGACATTTGATGGTGAAATTTGTAATTCTCCGATGAAAATTACTCAGTGACTGATTGATTAAGGGTGTTGTCTGAATTGGATCCGGAACTGAAATGGAAGCGTACGTCATAAGTTTGCAATAGCAAAATTCTACCTCGAAAATATCTAGCAGCTTTTGGGGTTTCAGTTTCCACATTGTCATTTCAAAACTCTCTTCAACAGTTGATCTCCGAGGTGTAGTTGTTCTGGTTCGTGTACGGCCCATTCTGAATGACGCCATTGCTGGTGATCTCCGTGAGGTTCTTCATGTTACTCACATACTTCCCATTGGGATTGTTCGTCGGGACGTTACCATTAACGGGCAGCGTCTGCTTGACCAATGCACTCGCATCCAGAGATATCCCCGATTTCAGATTCGCATTGTTGTTATAAAGGGTTTGATTGATGACCGGGTTATTTGGTGTGGTGTTCGGCTTCGTTTCATTCGCGAGGAGCTTCTCCACGGAGCCAGCCACCTCGTCGGGAGTGCTAGATGCTGGGGTGGACTTCAACTGGACGAAGGAGGTCTCCCAGTCGTGACCATCAGGTAGGAGTTTGTCGATCGACGACGTGGAGCCCATCGCCACAGGGCATTGAGAGGTCAATGCCAGTGGGGCGTTGGGTATGAGATAGTCGGTGGTTTGGGGCACCTCGAGGCATTTCCCATCACCATTGGGTCGCATCACGGTGGCGTCACGTTCGTGGGAAGGTGGCCGGTTGAAGACCGGAAGTGGGGCGTTCATCACTTGAGGATCTTGGGCGCAGTACCCCATGCGTTCGAGGATGAGGGCGAAGTTGGGTCGCTGTTCAGGGTTTGGATGCCAACATTGCGTCATGATCCCGTAAATGGGTCCTGGGCAATTTGCCGGTGGTTCCAAGCGACCTCCACTCGTCACTAGCTGCATGACCTCTCGATTTGCACATCCTGTGTAGGGCATGTAGCCCATGGACATGATTTCCCACAGAAGTACTCCGTAGCTCCAGACATCTGTTTTACTCGTGAAGATGCCGTCCAGGAAGGCTTCCGGTGGCATCCATTTGATGGGCAGCATTGCTTTGCCGCCCTTCCGGTAGTAATCCGCGCGGTAGATGTCGCGGGACATACCGAAATCGGCGATTTTCACAACTCTTCCGGGACCTTTCGTCGTCAGGAGGCAATTCCTCGCAGCGATATCCCGATGGATGAATCTGTTCTCTTCCAGGTACTTACATCCTTTGGCAACATCCACTGCAATGAGGACGAGGTCCTTCATTGAGAGTGGGCTGGTGCGTTCCGGTTTGGGGCGGGACTCTCGGAGGAAGTTCTTGAGGTCACCTCCAGCGAGGAGTTCCAAAACGATGAAGCGTGGGTGTTTGTCAAAACAAACTCCTATGAAGTGTACAATGTTGGGGTGGTTAAACTTTGACATTATAAGAGCCTCCATGAGGAAATCGATTTCCGCTTGGTTCGTAGACATTTCCGGAAGGGTTTTTACAGCGACGGGCATCTCCACAGTATCTCCAGAACGCTGACGGTAGAAACCTTGGTAAACTTCACCGAAGGCTCCTTGACCCAAAGCTCTGCAACCAAAAAATTAGCCACACCTCAAAAGTTTAGACCCATCTCATTACTTACTTGACTAATCTCAGCTGATCTCTTGGAATATCTTTGAGATCCTTCAAGGTGTACACGACTCCACCGAATTCGTAGTTCGGGTTGTACTCTGTCATCATGCTATCAGAAGCTATCCGTAGACGGTTCAACTGGAAATCCGGACCGGACATCATCTTCTCGCGCATTGCCTCATCAACATTTTGTCGGTAGCGGTTATCTGCAACATATTGTACATGCAACCAACCCAAAGGTCTTAAAGGTTCAACAACTTACACATGATACAGCAGATCACACTGATAATGAAGACACAGCCCAAGCATATCACGCAGATGATCAGGAACCACGCGGGATAGGTTTCATCCAGGTCAACCACCAAGCAAGTTCTACCATTGGTATCCAAACGCCAATCTTTAGGGCATACACACGCGACCTGCGCACGTCGTGGGTCCAATGCAACACATCGGTAATCGCATTCACAGCCTGGAACCGCCGGGATGATCATAATCATTCCCGGACCCACATGGTACCCGGACATTGCCTCCGAAAAGTTGGGCAACGGTCGATTGGGATCGATATACGAGTAGCCACCTTCAGCATTGCTGTTGTTTCGACCGGAATTACCTCCGGAGTACCCACCACCGCCACCTCCACCAGTGCAACCACCTCCACCACCTCCAAACCCGCCATCTCCACGACCATCCGTTGATGGGTAACATGCCTTTCCTCCGGTAGCTCCCGAAAGTAGAGCTTGACCTCTACGTGATTCAAAATCTGGTTTGCTGCTTGACCCAGGCTCCCAACCACCTCCAGAACCAGCAGGTCTGAAATTACAGCTCATGGAACCTAGGACCAAATCATTGAATTGAGTGACTTACTTGTCTCCAAACATTTCCCCTGAAGAAGGCTTCCTCTGCATGTTGATCGCCTGTCCATGTTGTAAGGCTGTGTCCACGAAACGACCCAGACCTAGACCACCACCTCCAGCAGCTACTGCTACTGGAATTACCTGTCCCCCTTTCCTCTGGAACAAGAAGGTACCACCTCCACCTCCTCCGCCGCCATCCTCAATTTTAATATTCAAGATATCCCTTATTTGGGTTTTGTTTGACCCGTAGGAAGGACACGAAGAAGCGCTCCTTGCTCCAAGGCTGCGTACACATGCGCTTTGACCTTCCTGCCCGATGAGCATAAACAGCTCCGAACCTTTCCTCAATTCAAGAACCACACGGGTCATTGCCCCTCGGGATGAACCCATTTGCCCAGACCCTTTACCCCCACTTGCACCAAACAGGATGAAACTACAACAAACCGATTGAAGGGATCTTCCAGGAATGTTTTAGTCTCAAAACTTACGTGTAGAGACCGCTTGTGGGCACCGTCCATTTTTGCACCCCATTGAAACCCACTTCTTTCAATACTTGAACGTTCACCTTAGTTCCCTTATACGAATCCGTACAGTTTTCTGCTTCCGGACCATAACGACCAGTCGCATTGCAGGTTTTAATCTCAAAGTCTGCAAAATCATTACAACCATATCAAATCAAACCCTCAGAATGTCATCACAAAACTGTAAAACTTACAGGTTTCATTTTCGAAAGTTTCGTGTGGTTTTGCTGAGAAGGGATGATCAATGACAGGATTCCAATAGTTGTAACCATTCAACTCAGTCGCTGGGATGTTGATACCGAAACATTCCGGACTCAAAGAGATGTCATCAATAGCGATATCTTCAACATAGCGGATACCTTTCCGGAAGTCAAAGTGCAGGAAGTATTTGTGCGTGATATTCGGTAGGACCACAACTTGCCGGTTCCATGGGTCAATGAAATTCTTATAACTCCAGAGTAAATCTATAGACACATTCTCCTTGGGTCTCAGTTCAGTCACCTGAAGCATGAGCCCACTTTTATGGTTCCCACTTTGATGCAAATAGAACCGGATCTGAAACGAATATCAGGACAACATTCAAGGGGGTTGATTTAGGGTTATGTTTTACCGTGCACGAGTTGTAGTAAGGTGATGAGACATTCCCATGAACCTTGGGAGGTGGATTGAAGACCACACTCTTAAGCATTGCACTGCTTGCAAAGACTGCATCCTTGGAGTTTGCTACAGTCACATGCAGATATTTCCCTACAACCACATTTTGAAATGAGGTGCACCCTGAAGAAGGATGTATTACCTGTAGTGTTTCCGAAGGTGTGGTCAATCCCGGGTCCTGTCATGTTTTGAGAGGTTGTAGCTACAGTAGCATTGAAGCTCCCATTATGTCGCTTCCACTCCAAGGCTTTACCTTCAGCATTGTACCATCCACACCAATCTTGCTCGAAGTTACAACGTGCCCCGAAAGGGACCTTATCGCAGTTTTGCTTCTCATCCTCACCATTAGGGCAGTTGAGGGTGATGTCACAGATCTGACTGTAGTTGATGCATTTGGTCTTGTTCCCTCCGCATTTGAAGTGGATGCTGGTGCAGGGTTTCGATGAAGACTCACTAGCATCAGCATAGCAACCCACCAGTTTGATGTCATCAAAAGCCACGATGGCGTTGGGTTGATGTTGACCTGTTGCCCCCGTTTCCACCTCCAAAGTGATCTGGAAGACCTGACTGATGCGTCCCAGGTTCTTCTCATACTTCGCCCAACTGAAACCCACACATTAGACCATGCCATCAACAAGTACCTTTCAAAGCCTACCGTTGGTAGTCATTGCCTTTGATTTGGTCAATCAGAATCTGGGTCTTGGTGACATTATGCATGACTATCCGGATGACACTGAGATTCATGTGTTCCTGGTAGATGCGGAACTGCAGTTTGCACTTATCTGAAGTGGTGGGTTCGTATTGGGGACTCGAGATGGTCCAATTGGACCAGTCCGAGTTGCTATTCGGAGTCAGCTTGATGACGAGGAATTTGCCTGCAAAGGCGGGGAAGTTTAAACAATAAATCCCACACTGTTTTTGTTGGAGATGATGAATTATGAGTAGCAGAAATCAACATAGGGCATCCGGCCAACCCAAATATTTATAGCCTGGTGTTCACGAGTGAAAACAATCATTAGCCATCTGCTGAGATGTTTCCTTCTGGGTTCTGAAGGCTGGGTCCCGGAGATGTCTAAATATGTTGCATTTTTTCGATATCTCGGTAAATGTCACGAGGTGCGGGACCGGTCCGAGTGGAAATCTGAGTGGATGCTGCAAGTTGCCAGGGACGACCGGCCGGGACCGCGCCACCCCCACCGCCGCCGATTGATCACGTAAGCCCCGACGTGCGTCACCATCGGACGTACGCGCATCCTTGTGGGGCGGACGGTGATGGGAGAGCACCTACCGCACGGGAGTTATCCTTGGGGCGGTCGACGCCGTCGGGACGCTCTCCCGACGCCTCCCACCACCACCACCGCCGCCGCCACCGAGTACGACACACGCCGACTTGATGTATGCACGCTTGCCGCTCCCCGTACGTCACAATCACCGCCATGCGAATCATTAATTCTTTTATGTGCCGCATGTCCTGCACGCTTGCTATGCAACCCCCGGCGCACTTTATTTCGCTAATATGCAAATGATATTATGAATAAATTTGAGGCGGTGCGCTCGTAAACAGCTCGCAATTCATATTATTCCAGGTAGATTGACTCCTGGAATATTCCCGGATTCATTTTGTTTTGTTGATTAACTTCCAAGCAATGATTGTGTATATCTACATCAAAAAATGTCATTCAAACAACATCCCTTTTCTTTTTATCGTTTCTGCATTATTTAAAGTACCATCTTGGTTCTGATAATTGAGAAATTATGAAAAAAACAATCATAATCTTTGAAGGATCTCCAAAAAACAAAATGGTCGAAAATCTAGGGTTTTTTGTTTGGTTGGTATCTAGTTACCACTGCTTGCAGGATAATTTTTGTTTTGAGTGCATTTTGATTGCATTTTTGACGAATAGAATGAAATGAATGAACGTTTTATTGTTTTTGGATTGGTGTTTAAGTTTATTGCATGTAATAATCCTTTGGTGAGTACTTCCTTTTTGCTATTTTCAGCATCAAATCAGTCGAAACAAACTTTTAACCTCAAAATCCCTATACATAGATAAGGATCTATTCATTGCATTGTGATTAAACTTTTACTAAAGGATTATTTGTTACGTTATCACTTCATGGATTTATCGCTATACAATATTTTGTTGCATACTTGAAATAAATCCAAAATGCAAAGTGTAAAGTTCAATATTACAAAACTTTCTTTCAATTCGCAATTTCATTATGTGATTTCAAATGTGACAGCTTCATTAACGGCTGAAATTCAATCTCTTATCAGTCTGTTATCAAAAGTATTGACATTTAACAGATATTTCATTATTTTAAGTCCAAGAAAATGTTGGTAAATGTAGCAACTGGAAAAATGAGAACGGGATCAATTCCCTCTAACTAAATTTAGCTTTCATTTGGATTTGTTGAGGAGGGTTAAGAAACCGCAGCTATGATTTCATAAAACCGTCAAGCATTCTGCGGCTTCCAGACGGTTATTTTTAGCCCGACATTCTCGACTTGCGTGTTTTCTTTGCTAATTTGCCGCGGCGAGTCAAGCAAAAGTAGTAAAACGCTTGCAATGAAATAGTACACAACGTAAATTGTTGTTTTTATCTGGTGAATTAGCAGAACAATAATGAATAAGCAAATTTCCGACATTGAAGCAAATTATAAGTTGAGAATTCCTCAAGAATAATGAATTATAATGATTTCCAATAAGAAAAAATAGTAATCTGTAAAATTCCACTGACATTTTAATTTTTGATGCATATTAAGTTGCATACATCACATAAAATTGAATGTAATGAGTTAATTAATTGAATAAATTCAAAATTTAACTCGAAGATATCTTCCATTAAAATAGTACGCAATATAAATTATTGTTGTGGGAAATAAACAGAACATAAATAAAGAAATTGCAAACACTGAAATTTTAACAAGAAAATTGTGTAAAAATTATGGTTTTCATGACAGTTCATGTCAGTTTTCTGTCAAACTGACTTTTTCAAAACCCTTGGTGTTTATTAAGTTGCATACATTACCAATAATTGATCTGAATGAATGAACCGAATGAACCCGTGATTGAACTTGAAAAACGTAAACTGTTAGGCAATATTTATTTTTAACATCACTAGAGTGTAAATACCCGAAACGTCAACGCATATGTTGTCTTTAGATTCTTTGAAGCAAGTGCGTTTATGTCTATTTTTAAATAAATCCGAAAGAGCGCAACATTGGGCTAAAATTAAAATATAATTACAGCGCAAACGATGTGAATGACAACGATTGAGGAAATGGCGGCTCGCGTCTGCAAGGAAATCCGCAAAATGCTGGAAATGCAATTACCTCCACGACGGGAAATAACATTTCCTCATAATTTCCCAGCAAGAAATCAACTTACCTTCATCGCTATGCATCGAATCGTAGAGCGGGCCACCAACGGAGTTATCTCGTCCGCTGGCGATGACGAAGCCATCCTCGAGGTCCTGCCTCCACGTCCACGCGCATCCAGCCTCCTCCTCGAAGTCGCAAACCGTATTGTTGTTGCTGCCGCCATCGGCGTCGTTCTGCTCGGCCATCCGGCCCGGCTGGAACGCGTACGTCTTCTTCGTGTTCTCCGGCTTGTTGTTGACATCCTCGGTGTTGACGCCCCCGTACAGCGTCGAATTCCCAACTTGGTTGGCGCGTAGCACGCTCCGCACGCTGTTATCAGTGGGGGCCACGTCCGCCGCCTCCGCTTCCGCCTTCTTCTCGTCGTTGAGCTTCTTGCGCAGGAAGTCGAAATCGCTCCGGCTGCGCTTCTCGCGCACGGGGCCCACCGTCGTCGTCCGGCGCGTCACTTCCGAGCATGGAAGACACGTCTGCAGGTCCGCTAGGGTCGTTGTCACCACGAAGAAGACGACCATGGACGCGGCGAGCTTCCCGCGTGCCATCATTGGACGCATGGGGCTGATTGTTGCTTGGGGTTGCTACTTGATGCGTTCAAACGAATGCGGGTCTCATCTGGACGTCATTTTCAACAGCGGCTAAAACAAACATGGGTTTCAATTAGCAGAGTGCACATTCAATAAGTTGACTCATATGAATATATTCAATTAAGGGAATGACAGCTCAAACAATTTGCTGGTTCACATTGAGGGTGATGTGTGTGTGGGATGGTTTTGAATGCCAAAGGCCATGCACCATATTTCCACCATCCACCCCTCAATAGTACGCTACCTGGACTTTGGGACTAGGTCTAAGTTTGCTCGAGCTGCAACGATGCTCGTCATCGATTTCAGAGTCACAGATTCTTGGAAGACCACTCAGACTTACAACGAATTTTCTGAATCCTTGAATGGCGTGCAGTAATCCTTGTTGCTCCTGTTTACATCACCACCATCTTAGATTGCACTCCCGTGTATTACTGGTCACCATCTTCGATTCGCAACGGTTTGCGCGATTGGGGATTAATTACGGGGTGGTATTTCGATGCGGATGTGGGGTAACACGCAGGGAGGCGCTGTCTGCTGACCGCCCCACGAAGCACTTTGAATTAATTCCCGACGCCAACTGAAACCCGACTGATGCGTATAAATATCTCACGGCGAGCGCATCCTCTCTCGCAGCGCGATGATGTCGTCGTCTCCGCGGCCGTCTCCAACGTCAACGTTGACGTCGTCGTCGTCGTCGTGGACGTCTTGGTCGGCGGCGCAGTTTTATCCCGACGGCGGCGGCCAAATTTAACACGCGTACTCGTGCGCCCACTTTCTCCGGACGGAGATGCAGGATGTATATCGATTTTCGCTCCTGTGCGTGATGCTGCCGCCTCCGGTACCGGCTGCCGCCCCCCCGAAGAAGCCATCTTGCGGCAAGCCCAGCAAATCTCGCCCGGTTCATCCTCGTTCGGGTTTATTTGTACTTGCTTTTTCGGCGTGTGCGGACGCCCGATATCTATCTCAATTGCTCATTTCCGGTGCGCTTTATTTGCGCGTCAGACTTATCATTATTAATATCTTGGCTGTAATTTGTAAGAATGTAAATGTCCACATTTACTCATTTAATCATTGAATATTAACTCTGAGACGCTCTCAACACGACCAAGAGACATCTTATTGTCAAACAGGATGTAAAAATATGATTCTAATAATTTTCTATAACGGCTTCAACTTTTGAATAATTTAAGATAGGCAACCAACTATTCTTCATTTTTAATTTTAATTTACCGCACTTATTTTCCAATAAAACAGCAAGCCATTTACTAAATAATGTAATAATATACATACTAATAATATACATACATCCGATAAATTACAAAAAAATTAATGAAATTCGTTTACACATAAATAATATTCATTTGCGACAGAAAGGAAAGCTACTCTTTAAATATACATGATAAAATGCTATATTAATTATATTGCTAAGCACACTGTATCCAACTATCCGGCTTTCACGATTACAGCGTCACCTATTAGAAATTGACAGAACTAGTGGATTGTTGCAAATTTGAAGTTGCCACAAAAAATTGTTGAAAATAACAGCGATAAGCCTATGAAAATAATAAATATCCGAAATATAAAATAAATATAAATAAATAAAATATAATTACAGCGAGAACGATGTGAAAGACAACGTTTGAGCAAATGGTGGCTTGCGCCTGCAAGGAAATCCGCAAAATGCTGAAAATGCAAATATCAGCTTATTGCTTATTTTTGCAATTACCGCTATTTGGGGAAATTACTTCCTCACACTTTCCCACCAAGAAATCAAATTCCCTTATTAATTTCATTCATTTACAGCAAATAACATTTAATAGCGGCAAAAAGGAAAGCTACTAGTTTTAATTATACATGAGAAATTGCTATCTCAATTACAATGCTAAACACACTGTATGTAATTATCCGGCCTTCACGATCACAGCGACATCTATTAGACAATGACTGAACTTGTGGATTGCCATATGCAATTTTAAGGTTACCAAACAAAATTGTTGAAAATAATAAATATTTAAGATGTTACGGCAATTAAGCCGTAGATATGTGCAAATTAGGAATCAACAGCCCCTCTTAGTAAATATATACATTATTGTTCATTTGCATGAGTGTTATTTGAGTCCGTTTTAGAGTAAATTGTATTCAAGTACTGCAAGTCCAACAGCGCAGCCTGAAAATGAGGAATCAAAGAAGGAAATCTCGAAAGCGATGAAAGCCTATTTGGAACGGGCAAGAGAACACGACAACTTCATGCTGACTGAACAACAGAAATACAACATTGGCAAACGCCACTTGGCGAATATGATGGGTGAAAATCCAGAGACATTCACACAAGAAGATATTGATGTAACATTATCGAAAATTGATCCTTACTTAATAAATAATATCCAATTTATACTTATAGGAAGCCATAGCCTACTTGTTTCCTTCTGGACTGTTTGAGAAGAAGGCAAGGCCTGTAATGAAGCCCCCAGAGGAGATATTCCCACAGAGAAAGGCTGCTGAATTCAATGAAATGGGAAGGCCACACCATTTCCTATTCTACACCTCAACACCTAACTTTTACAAAGTGCTCTATGTATGTATCCCCCAAAAACATAAATTTAAATATGGTAATAACTCAAATTTAATTATAGGATGTTGTGGAGAATATGGACCAGTGCTACAAATTTGAAGATGTATTAATTCGTAAAAACAGCCAACCAGATCCCAATTTGAAACTGTAAGGAAACAGAAACTAAGAAATAGATGATGTAATTGATAATGTTATTTAATCTTTAAGGCAAGATTCAGGATATCAATGGTTGGACAAATTGGGTTTAGAGAAATTACTTGTTGAAACAATAACTGACAGACAGTATGCAACATTTACATCAACAATGGAGCGCCTCTTTGCTTTACCATGCTCCTATAAAGTACGGGATTTCATTGAAAAATATCGCCGACCTCTAATGAGTCAAACAAAAACGTTGGAAATTCCCGAACCAAAGTACGATGCTAATGGACGTGCTTATGTTACAACTTATGGTAATGTAGTCGTATTGCATTGTAAAAATTGTTATGTTTTAATTGACAAGCATAATTATAACATTTTTAGAATGTTTGAGGAAGCGAGCACGTGGTCATGTTACGGTCTGGAGTCCTGGTCAAGGCAGAGTTAGTATCAACGGTCAAGATATCAACTATTTTGAGGATATGTATTGCAGAGAACAGGTATGTGATTATAGTTTATTCACTCCTGATTTCACAAGCCGTGTTACTTGATAATTGGAATATAATTTCCTATTAGATTCAAATTGCTAAGTCATTGACAACAGTTTGTGAAATCAGGCATTCGTTTACCAAAATGGCGTTCGTAAAATTTCAGTTGCGGCATTTCTGGTTAACGTACATTAATATTTGCCTGGCAATCATTAAGATAAGGTTATTTAATAAGATTTTATGATATCTCACTATTAATTCGATAAGTCCTCTCAATTAGGGGACAATTAACCCGGTTAATTTAATTGCGCAGGGTTACATTAATGAATTTCAATTCTCAAGCGAACAGGAAGCATGGAAATTCACTTGAAACAAGTTGAATGAGTCCAGCCATGATTGCGGCAGTAAAAATTAACGATTAAACAGCAATTACATTTAATTTTGCGGCAAGACGCAAGGTTACGAAGGCATTTCCATATAATTAGCTGAGAGCGCATAAATTTCCATTAATTTTTTGTTTTCAAAAAATAACAATTCAATCACTGCCAATTCGAATTTGTTGTTTGTTCTTTCATGGCCGCAAGCAACAAGAATCGCGATCACATTGAAACCCATTAAGCAACCCAGATTGTTTATGAAAATGAATTAGACACATCATAAAATGATTTATGTCTTTGAAGCGGCTATCTTTGAGTCACTCTGAATTCACGTGCTTTGCGACTATCCGCGCACGTAGAGCGAGGGATTTTCGCCGCCGACTTCACGTGAGGTCATAATTTGAATTGAGATTTACATGTGACGCTCCAAGGAATTGCGACAACTCGAGCGAAAAAATGAGCTCCCCACCAGGAGCACCGGCTGCGATCTGTAACTTTGGTGGCAAACAGCAACAAAACAACGGCCGATTATCGTTTTGCCATCGCCTGCGAAAGAATCGCACGGCGTCCGTCTGCGCTACGTGCGACGCCAATTTAGCAATTTACGTTCGGCGCTCGTTGACGATTTGAGCTGGCGCGTAGCGCTGCCGAACGCGCTCCTAATCATTATTATATTGTTGCAATTTCGCCAGCGAAGACGGGCTCGATTCGCGATGCCGCCCGCCAAGTGAGAACTTGTTGCGCCGTTTGGAATGCGTCGTATGCGCGCAAACGAGGTGCAAACAAACAAAATCGGAGAATAGTTTGTCGCGGCGCGGCGTTAATCGGCGCTCATTAATGGATTTTAATTAGGTGGGAAGAGTGGGGCCCGCGAACTCTATCACTTCTTGATATAAGCGCGCCCAATTAACAAGTGCGATGAATCATTAAAAGAGTGGACGATGCACACGTTCGTCGTGCTGTCGACGGTTGAGTGCCTTCAGTACGGACATTGTCGTCGTTTCCGCGTGTGATAACTGCCCAACAATTGTACATGAGCGTGTTTTTCGAATGGTAAGTATTCTGCGCAACGTGCGATCACGACGAGTTCATTACTTGCGAAAACCGAGCGAAAAGAGCGCTCAATTCTTGTACGCGACTTTAAGAACAAACAGTTGAGATGAATGTTGCTTATCGTGTACTTTCATTGCGCTAATAGGGATGGAAGGTCACGGAATCAAAATAAAACTTGAATGCCATATCCGCTTACAAGCACGTATTGTGCTCATCTTCGCTCCCAAACCGAATCAACGTGTAATCATTTCAACTTTGACACTTTTTTCGCTTACGCGCGCGCTTAATTGCTGCACAAATCTTCAATCCTGCTGTAAAATGAAATCCGGTTTCATATTTGCATCGCTGCAATTAATTTTTATTTCTCCTGCTGTTGGAAACAAACGTCTCCCGATGTTTGCACCAAGGTTGTTTGCATTTCGCAACCTGCTTCGACGCATTTCATCCCGATGAGATCCATTTGATCCGCTTCATTGTCGCATGAACAAGAGCTTCGTTTTGCAACTTGACTCACTGAGATTTGCAATTGCTCCGCTGAGCTACTAACACTCTAACTATAAATATAATTCGAGCCATTCGCTAATCCAATTCACATTCATCATGCGTCCGACTTAAAAGAGCAATTGCTCGACTCTGATCCTTGCTGCGATCTTATGCGTATGTTGACAAATTCACTTTTGCTATGAAAGTCTCCAAGTCGGAATGCTGTGCGTGACGCAAGGTGCTGATGCGTCGAGATCTATTGAGAAAAGTTGCTGTTCGCATGGCTAATTATTCGATTTGCGATTGTTTGCTTGTTTTATAATCGCGCACCTATAAACGTGGCGTAATCAGCCTTTATCCTGGCAGCATTTCCGGTATGATGCGACACGAGTCATGGTCGTTTTTCATTCATTTCGCCTCATTTTCATTCTTCCCTAATTCATGTGTGAACGCCGACTTTTGTGCCACGAATTAACTGGCAAAAAATAGGCGAAACGTGCGCAAATTGAATAAACGATTGCGTTCCTATTCGTCCTCCTATCTACCTACACTTTTGGACTGAATTGTGACGCTGGCAGCGACACAGAAAAGGAGTCAATAACTCCATGCGTGAGTCATCTTGAAACGCGCAAATTCGCAGGTTTTCGTAAGAAATGAACCGACAACCATCATCATCATTTACAGTTGGCTTCACAGCCAGCCCGTTAAACACCAACATTGTTGCTGTTCGTTTGTCCCCAGGGCGTGTTCTAAATGGTGTCCGCGTCGAAAGACAGTGCAGCGCTGAAGATGGATAACTTGGGCTTCCAGGACTCCGGTCATTCGAACCACAACACGAACAGCAAGAAGCTCGGTCGATCCGTGAGCGTCAACGCTGACGTGGAGTCATTTCCGCTGTACAAAACGCCCCCAGCATCGATGCTCATCAAGTGGAAGCGCAGCCGAGCTGCAGGTGACCCCGAGGAGATGCTCGAAGAGGACTACCCCTCGGATGACTTCGAGTACATGGAATGTGGACCGTCACCTCCCGCGGACCACACGCCCAACATCTACGAAAGCTTCGAGGAGTTCTCCACGAACAACGAGCTCACCGTGCAGATCTGCCACGACACGATCAAGATGAACCTTCTGGAGCACCTGAAGAGCTCCTCAGGGCGTCATCAGCTCTTCGACGACATAGAATGCAAGAAAATCCAGCAGGAGACGTTGGAGGAGGCGTTTTGTGGAGCTACCAAGCTGGAGATGAACATCGCCTTCCTCTGGGCAGCGTTCATGAAGCGCTGGGACCTTCTGGAGGGCTTCATCAGCATGGGGGTACAGCTGAACTACCATGAACCCAATCAGGGATTGAGTGCCCTTCATTTGGCCGCGTTCAGCGGTGATATTGCAGGGACTCAGTATCTTATCCAACAAGGGGCTGATGTCAATGCGACCTACAAGTGTTATAGTCCTTTGCATTGTGCAGCTTTTGGGGATAGTCCTGAAACGGCGATGATACTGCTGAGCAGTGGAGCTAAAGTCAGCGCTTTAACAGCAAACCCGAACAATTGCCATGAAAGCGTCCTGCATTGCGCTGTTCGGGCGAATGCCATTGCTTGCGTCCGGTTGTTCACCGTTCAAGGGGCTGATGTTGGTGAGGTTGAGTACTCCGGAATGTCCCCTGTGCACCTGGCTGCAGACTTAGGGCACTCCCAATGTCTGAAGATCATGCTGGAGGCTAAGGGCAACAATGTTAATGCGAGAACCAAAGAGAAGGAGATCACTGCTTTGCATCTAGCTGCCGAGGGAGGATATGTCGAGTGCATCGAGATTCTTATAGATAAACGTGCAGACGCCAATGTGCGTAACCATCGTGGACAGACCCCGTTGCATTTGGCAGCACGCGCTCAAGCATTTGACTGTGTCGAGTTGCTTATGCGTAAAGGAAACGCAGATCCCAACATTCCAGACTTCGATCAACGCACCCCTCTTCATGCTGCTGTGGGCAAAGCGACACGGTCCTATGACATCATCGAAATCCTCATCAACTGGGGTGCTGATGTCAACTTCAAGGACCAATATGGGTACACCCCGTTACACATTGCTGCCCTCAACGAGCTCAGCCAATGCGTCGAGGTCCTCATCTACCATGGAGCTGATGTTACAGCCAAGTCCAAATTCGGGATGACTGCCCTTGGTATCATCACCCGTAAGACCCCCGCTTCACTAGCGATGGTCACCCAGAAACTGGATGCAGCTATCAGCCTTCACCATCATCCAGAATCATCCAATCGCGAAGTTGAGTTACGTTTGGACTTCCGAAGTATTCTGCAACATTGCCATCCACGCGAGATCAGCTTCCTCAACACCTTCGTCGACGAGGGTCAGAAAGAGATCCTTCTGCATCCGCTATGCTCGGCTTTCCTGTATCTGAAATGGGAGCGCATCCGGAA
>JARJDZ010003470.1:0-15386 GCA_030264555.1 Aleochara sp. GC000083
TCGTCGCGCTTCCGACCTTACAAACTTTTTTTTCCTATTTTTTCTTCGAACGCGATTTCTGCCGTCCCCATGACCAAAAGGGCATAAACCAATACATTTTTGGAAAGTACTCAGCAAAACCTACAATTTGGTTCTAACTATAGTCTCATTGGTACAACGGCTTAAAAGCTATACGCAGTTAAAGAAGCGAAAAAAAACGAAAATTTTGCATTTTCAGGACCGCATATTTCATGTTCGGGTATTTCTGTGTCCCGGACAGACTCGGGACCATGACCAATGTTATTTTTTCGTCAAAATATAGTAAATGCCCTTTGAATCATCCAAATCGGTCCAGTAGTTTCGAAGATATGAAAATTTTTGAAAACTCGAGCAATTTTAAGAATTTCTTATCGGTTTTTCGTTACAAACTTTTTTTTCATATTTTTTCTTCGAACGCGATTTCTGCCGTCCCCATAACAAAAAGGGCATGAACCCATACATTTTTGTAAGTACTCGTCAAATTCTACAAGTTGGTTCTAAGTATAGTTAAATTCCTCAAACCGTTTAAAAGTTATACGCAGTTAAATGAGCGAAAGAAGGCGAACATTTTTCAATTTTAGGACCCCATTTTTCAATTTCGGGTATTTCTGAGTCCCGTACAGATTGGGGTGAAGGCACCCAAAACAATAGCTAACAGGAGTTATACCACTGGAAGAACTTCATATCTAAAACTTAATAACCGCTTCAATTCCTCAACAAAAATCCAATTGAATGCTATACCACTGAGTTAGTAATTACAACTCGTCTTCCTTCCTATCTTCGTGATACGTTCATCAGTCTATATCGTCGATAATTACGCATCGACCATGATTGACCAGGCAACTATTTGCTGGTATTCTTCACCGAGAAGAGGCGAACTGCCGAGTTGAACTTCAATGAACTTCACGCCCGTGATCGCACATCATCGATCATGACCCTATGGGAGTGTGAATCAAGCAGATCTTTCACGCAATTAAAACCGAAATGAAGAATGCTTCGTGCCGTTTCGTAAACAACAATTAAATCATTTGTCAAGCGGGGTTCACGACCAGTAAATTGCATAAATTCCAAAAAATATACTTAAAAACTTCAATCTTCAATCAGTTTGAAAGTGAAAAGTAAAGAAAAAGTAAAAAATATTTTGTTATTCTATGTATTTTTTTACAAAGTTAGTAATTAGCATTCAAAATGTTAATTTAAAGTTAAATTATAGCTTTTTGGTTGTAATATCGTTTTAATTGTTATAAACGATTAGAAACTTTTCACGGTTCTTGTGGTTTCAAGAAAATATTGTTGTTTTTGGTTATAAATCAATTATGAATGGTTGTTTTTCATCAGAAACTCATTTGTTTTAGAAATTCATCGTTGAAAGAAACCAACTTTTCATGACATTTTAATATGGTAATTTCCTTATTAAAAATGCAGAATTCAATTAGCAACCAACGAAATCAACTTCCCAAAGGATTTTACCAACATGACTCTGGGTTTTTACTTTCGGTATTGATTGAATTCATTGATTAGATCGATATTTTTCATCCAAGATTACCATCAGCTGTAATATCTGTAAGTATGTCAACACAATCGAAGAATTGCTTCGAGGCTCAATCAAACCAATCAATCCAACCAAATATGGCTGTTGCTTGGATTTATTCGCATTTCTAATAAATTTATCGCTGATGGACGACAAGAGGTGTGAGCATATGAAGACAAGTGCGCGAAGATGTGCGAAGAAAGGAAGAAATATGGCGAAAGTGAATCGGATATCCTGCGGCATCAATGGCCCACAACTTTACTTTCAATCGTACGCACATAGTGGCAAAAGCTACTATCGAGTACGATAATTTCGGCGTGTGGCCCCCAACAGGTTGAAATTGAAATTTACAAGGTAGACATCAAAAGAAGAAAAAAAAATTAAGCGAAGCGAAGAACCGAAGAAGCACATCGGATGGCGTCTTATTATCATATGCCCTACATTGCGTTGTTTCACTTTCTTTTCGGTTTCGGCGATTTTGGAGGATTGGCCAATTTTATTGTCTATTCATGCCGACAAAATAAGCGAAGAACGAATGCTTGTGGATTGACTTAATTTATGCACTTGTGGTTTGGTGCTGTAATTTTGATGTCTGCGTGAAGAATATTAAACTCATCTTGAATTTATGTATTCAATAAAGGTTGAAATTTTAATAAATAAATAATTTTGTGTGGTCTACACTTCCGGACAAACAACTCACTTGCAAATTATAGAAAAAGTTTATTGTAGTTTGTGGTTAGTTTCATTTCATTGTTGCTAATTTCAGTTGTAAATTAAACAAATTTCGTGTATTTTTATTGTTTATTAGTTATTATTGGATTTCATTTTGATCTGGTTCAAATCAATTTTGTTAATTAAATTTTATATTTTGCTGAAATTTCTGCAGAATAACAATTTTTTAAATTTGTTGATGATTAATTTTTAATTAACATGAACTCATGAAATATATCATCAATAATTTACCATTAAAATTGTCTCATAAATTATTGAATTCTTGGTTTTACTATCTTCCAAATTTATGACCATTTTTTATGACTATTACAATAAAAACTACAAGAGTTGAACATCAATTAATTAGCCTCAAATCTTGTTGCCCAAATTAAAAAATTTCTCCCAGCATCATCGAATTGAGTTCACTTCTAGCGCTCTCGTTGAAGAGTAAAAAAGTCAAGTTCGTAGCTGCAAGTTTGAAAAGTGAAATTTAAAACTTGATTAAAAATTCAAAACTCATATGTAGTTCAAGGTGAACACACTCATCTCATCTTGTTTGTCTGTAAAAGTTCGCAAGCTCCCAAGCAACAAAAATTAAAAAGTGAAGATAAAAACAATTCGCTAATGATTTGCCGAGACAATAAATAATTATCTCATTAAGAAAACTCCCATAGTTATTCAAACACAGCATAAAAGCAAATAATTGTACATGCATTGTCTTCATTTATAGTAATAATTTTTGCCAGCAATTTTTCAAATCCTTTGGCGTTTCTGCTGAAGAATTCACTGTCACTTCTTTCACTCTGGAACATTGTGCGATTGGTGTGAATGTCAACTCATAATTTATGCGCGAAGATTTTCTTCACACGATTCACCTTTTTCACCAATCACTCGCAAACGATTCGCAAGAAATACTTAATTGAAGCTTTTAAGAAATCCTGTTAATCTTCTAATCATTCGCGTTCGCATTACGCACTTTATGTCATTTATATTGTATTTGCTTGCCTCCAATTAGTCTTCTTGTTTAACGATGCAATGTGGCGTGTCTTCGTGTAGTTAGATCGCTTCAGTCGTGTTTCCATTAGTTGCTGAAGCGAGATAACTCATAAATTAAGCGAACACGCTCGCAATGATGGAAAATTATCATTAACTCTTTATAGAGATGCCTTCAGATTAAAACCGAACGTTAATAGTTAGCACGAACAATGCAGTGAAACTATTCGGAAATGTTCCGACAATACAACCAGAAAAAGTTGCGATATACCTTTTTACTGGTTGCTATTTTCTGGATGAAGAAGTTCGTTATTGTAGTTCGACTAATGGAATTTCAAAAAGGGAAATGCTCGTTCGGTTGCGCTGGGAAAATGTGTTGAAGTGTGTTCGATTCGATCGGACACGGATAACTGGGGAAAATGGTGCAGATACTGGAGCAGATTGTTCCATTATGGATGCAACCAATTCCATGTTGGCACATCGTGTAACAAAACGTGGAAACGTGATCAAGTTTAATTGTTAATTCGCTCTGCACGATGCACGCTCGATGGTGCTCGCAGCTTCTCTGGATATTTTTCAAATTGAAATAGTTTAGATGTACTTCTTTGTTAAGTGCCTCATTAAAGTCCGTGATGGTTAAAGGTGGAAAATGCTAGAATAATGGATTGTTGAGTGAGTGGAATGACTTTTTATGTAATCTATGGTAATTTTGCGTTCAATATTTGCAATTTTAAGTAGGCATTTAATAAAATTACATGTTTCATATTATTTATTAAAATTCGTGTAGAATTGCTTTTGAAATTTTGCCAGGATTAGAATTTTTCGAAATATTCTTGAATTTTAGTTCAATTTATAGAGTTGAAGTGATTTTTTGTTCTTTTATAGACACTGCTCGAAAAACAAATCAAAATTTTATTCTTCTATGTAATTTTGAGTTGATATTTATTAAAATTACAAACTTTATATTTATTCACATAGCTACATATATTTTAATTGACAATAACTCCACAATAATCAAATTATTGATATTCTTGAAGAATTCTCTTTGAAATTTTACTTAGTTCATAATTTCCCAAAATTTTCATGAGTTGAGATGATCTTTTGTTCTTTTATGGACACTACTCGAAAAACAAATCAAAATTTCATTCTTCTATATAATTTAGAGTTGATATTTCTTAAAATTTCAAATATCTTAATTGACAAGAACTCCACAATAATCCAATTATTGATATTCTTGCAGAATTGCCTTTAAAGTTTTATTTGGTTTAAAATTTTCCAAAATTTTCGTATGTTATATCTAGTTCAATGTGTAAAGTTGATCTGATTATTGGTTTTTCTAGAGATACTATTCAAACAACAATTGAAAATTTTAATCTTCGATGTAAATTTAAATTGATCTTTCATTAAATTTGATATTCATGTAGCAATAATGTCATATTCAATTATTGATCATTCAGAATATATTCTTAAATTCAGAGTTCAATAAATAAATTTTTGCATTAAAACTTACAATATCATTATTACTTAATAAAATTAATCTTGCTTGTTTTAAAAAGCCATAACTCTTCTAAAAAAGCCATAACTTTTTGAAAAATTCAAAAGTTTTGGAAAACTTTAGAACTCTAGAAACCAAATTTAAAAACGAATCAAACTCACCAAGAGCTGATTAAATGTTAATTACATCAATTTGTATACCATCAGATTGATACAAGCAGGTGCATGTCATCTTTGGAAGCCTTCCTTGATGAACCACTTCACCAACACGACAAGAAATATTGTTGAGGCAATCGCTGCAAGTGTTAAAGTCGTCATCATCGCGTTGTTCGTAAACAAAGTCCGAACACTTTCTACCAAGGCCAAGTTCAAAAAAACCAGAAATGTTTTGTACATTCACTCTCGAACACACATGTGCAACTCTGGTACGTGAAATGCGCCGTCTGGCCAATAAATAATTTCAAAATTCAACCGAAGAAACTTGGGTGACGGTAGCAACTGAGTGAATGTTGGTTGAATGCCTGCGCCTCTGATTTCGGATTTGGGTGTGTTAGCTGTTGGCTAACTCCTATTCGAAAACGATTTTGCATCGACTTTTAGCTTTCCTCTTCGCCGAGGACTCCTTTTGATTGTGCCCATAGAACGAAGCTATGCAAAATGCAGGTGATATTTTAAGGAAATGATGCCTCGAAGGTGTATCTCCAACGAGCCATGACCTTACGCATGTACAACCAACTTCAGAAGGCGTTTCTTGTGGAGTTTAATCTATTTCTTGATAAAACAATTATTTCTTGATGCAAAACTGGAGTGTAGTTTTTGCGACATCAAGAGAAATGTATTGCAATTCTTTTATTTCCTTCTGAAAGTTGAATTCTCAAATAGTTAATTTCATCTGCATGATCCATTAAATTTGAAATAACTTCAAGTAAACAAGATATTTCTAATTATAATTTGGATTAACATATAGCGCGCATAAGGAATTCAAAAACAAGAAGCACTGCATTAAATTAAATTCGAATCAAATGAATCGTGGAGCAATCAAACCATCGTTTTATTAGATGAGATCCGATCAGCAGGAACCTTACAAACATAAATAAACCTAAATGAAGCGCAACTTTCGCTTCATTGGCCTCTTTCACTCGCTGTATTTTAATTTCTCAATTAAACCACTTCAAAGTTGATGCTCCATGTCAACGATAATTCTATGCAAATTCAAATCTATCCGATTCATTCATATCCAATTTGATGCAGCTTTCAAATGAGTTCAGCTAGTCATTGACATCTCTTCGCGTGGATTTGGAAATTGTGCAGAAAAGCGATACTTTTTTGCAAGAAGTGACTTCCTGCTTCTATGAGCAATCCAAGCGTATTATTTCACTTCATTTGCTTCGATTTTTAGCGCATGGATTGAACCACGTACCGCCTTGATATTCTCGAGTGGATGCCAACATGGAAAATCACTTTTACTTAGGCGCACATGACATACCAACATGAATTTGCATCGGCGAGCCGAGTTGGCGCATTTCATTGCAGCAATGCATTCACGTTTCGGGCCCGAGATGAATGTCGATCTCTTCGGCTGCAGATTGCCTGCTCGAGCAAACGTGCAAAAATTCGCCGGCGCATGCCGTTCCATCTAATAAATTAATCGCTAATTAATGCACCGCCGATTATAAATAATAATCTATTTATCTATCCAAGCATCGATCTCTGCGCGCTGATGAGAAGACGAGTTGTTTTTATGCTTGTTCGGAGTGATAAAAACGAATTGCTGGTGAAAAATGTATGCAAATATGCATGAAATCGAATGGGAATGCTGCGCTGCCATTCGCGATGGATGGAAACGTCGTGCAGAGATTCCTCATGTTTAGTAATGCTTCAAATATGTGGATCTCTTTGAGTATTGGTGCATGGTACAAGCGCTGAAGATCCACTCGAGGGAAGCGAATGTTGGAGATGACGATGGAGGAGCCAGGCACCAGACCAGACGATAAAATCTCATCAGCGTTACTAGTTATTATATTATTTGTATGGCGGAGTCGTAATGGCTTAGAAATGTCTGCGCAAATGCGCAAAACGGATAAAATGTTTGGTCAAGGTTGTTGGAAAGGATTCACTTTACTTTTGCTTTTTGCTGAGTGTTTATGCCCAAAGAAACTATTTTCATGTGTTTTGCATATACTTAATCTTTTTGGTATTATCTTCGGACCAGAAGTCCAACCCGAATAATTCAAACGTCATTTTATAGATAATTTAATGTACTTTCGATTGGTGTTTAAACATTTGCAAAATTCCATCTAGAAATGCTATTGGTATTGTCGTCAATTCAATCTAAAATGATCATTATTATCACTCGTTTTCCTTTTAAATGTTGTCTATTTTCTGATTACTGTTTCTCAGTAACTGAATGACTTCTGAAAATGATCCAGATATCATTTTATTGCAAATTTAATGTACTTTCAAATGCTTTATAGAGATTTACAAAATTCCGCCGAGAAATGCTATTGGTATTGTCGTCAATTCAATTAGACATAGTGATCAGGGTTAGTTATTGCTTTATGTATTATCTCGGAACTGGAAGTCCAATTCTAATAATTCTAACAGTATTTTATAGGTAATTTAATGTACTTTCGATTGGCGTTTTGACATTTGCAAAATTCCATCTAGAAATGCTATTGGTATTGTCGTCAATTCAATCTAAAATGATCATTATTATCACTCGTTTTCCTTTAATACGTTGTCTATTTTCTGATAACTGTTTCTCAGTAACTGAATGACTTCTGAAAATGATCCAGAAATCATTTTATTGCAAATTTAATGTACTTTCAAATGTTTTATAGAGATTTACAAAATTCCGCCGAGAAATGCTATTGGTATTGTCGTTAATTTAATTAGACATAGTGATCAGGGTTAGTTATTGCTTTAGGTATTATTTCGGAACTGGAACTGCAAATCTAATAATTCAAACCTTATTTTATAGATAATTTAATCTACTTTCGATTGGCGTTTGGATATTTGCAAAATTCCATCTAGAAATGCTATTGGTATTGTCGTCAATTCAGCCTAAAATGACCGTTTTTATCACTCGTTTTCCTATATGAATGTTGTCTATTTTCTGATAACTATTTCTCAGTAACTGGAGGACCTATAAAAATGATTCAGTCACCATTTTATTGCAAATTTAATGTACTTTCAAATGCTATATAGAGATTTACAAAATTTCACCGAAAAATGCCATTCATATGGTCGTCAATTTAATTACACCCAATGATCAGGTTTACTTAATCCTTAATGTATTATAATGACAGTGTATAATTATCCAATTTAATGAAGTTTCTATAAATTAATTTGCAAATACAGTTCAGATCAATTTGGAATTTGTTTTTTAGTGAGTTTAGTGTCCCAAAATTATGGGTTTCAAAGTCTCTAATTTGTTGCATATAACACCTTTTCAATTTGTATTCATAAGCGCTTGTAAACAATATTTTAGTGTACTTTATCATACACAACAATTCATGACGCAATATTTTGTATCAGTTGAAAAGATAGAGGACAAATCTTGGAATACAAAGCAGCTGAAACGCTGGATGTTGAATCGAAGAGGCTTTACAAATTCAACTCCTAGATGTCTATCTATGCTTCATTTCATGCATTTACAACAACCAGTCGTTTCATCTCCTACCACACAACAAGCAACATCAAAACATTCATATTTCTTCAGCTTTGACAGAATGCTTCTAAGTATAGAGCACAAGCATTTTAACTCTTACAAGTTGTTAAGATTGGTAGATAAGAAAACGTAACGAAAAAACGCACGTTACTTGAATAGCAATTATCTCTAATGCTAAAAAAGGAATTATAATTCTATTAATACACTTTTTCCCTTTAATATTTCTTTTTGTTTGCTTCATTCTGTTTTTACTTTTGTTTACAGCAAGAGAAACAAAAATTAAGCATCCAAATCGAGATACCTGCATGAATGTCAAAGTTAATTTTATAATTACGGTGTGTTTCTTCGACGTTTCATCAGGTTTCTCGAACTATTAAGACAATTACGCGTCGTTTATATGTGTATAATGAATGTTAATTGCAACAAAAAGCTGCGCTGGAACAAATAGGTTGCACATACGAATTTCAAAGTCGGCGAAGGCGTTTTATGATAATGGCATCCGAATGAATCTATTGATTCAGAAGAAAGTTGAACGCTAAACGTTCCGAACGTAAAATTTTACTTTCGCATGAATCTCGGTTGTGCTTATGATGCCGCACGAGACATCGTCTGTTTGTTTTTCTTCTGCAAGTACACACGAGACAAGCACGTTCCTCCAGCTCGTCAATGTCTAGGATAGCAATAAACTATAAATTTATTCAATGATCACCTACTTTTCTGGCGCGTACGCGCATCGTTTGTAAGATGTACAATTTTACAATTTATGTTATAATGCTTTATGCTTCTAATTTAGTAATAAAACGTTCGAGAGTGTTTCATTCATAAAGAAAGTCATGTATCAGATTATTTATGATTTAAATAAACAATAACATTGAAGATTTGCATCTAAGGATTGATTTCCAAAATTGCTTAAAATTACATGTTGCGACATGTAATTTTCAGTCTCAAATTTAGAATATTTTTTGAACTTGATTTTCTACTTATTAAACAACTTTTGGAAAGATTTTATATAAGCATATTGAATCAAATTTCAAAAAAGCGTAACTAACGTAAATATCTTCAAAAAAAATTCTACAAAACAGAAAGTTCATTTCTAAATTGCTGCTCAAAAAAACACAAAAAACAGGAGCTAAAAACAATATTATTCATAGATTTAGATAACATCACATGCAAAAACGAACCATGTAGAAATTCCAATTTACAATTTGTACGCAATAACAATATAAGAATTTCTTATATTCAAAACGCAGGTGCAATAAAACAATTTGTAATTTTCTTTGCTAGGAAAAAAGACATTAGAAATACGTTGATTATTGCCATTAAGTTTTCTGTCTAGCTGGAAAAAATCCGAATGAAATTGAAGAACAAAGTGTGAATAGGCTGCTTAAATAATTTCTCACGCTTCGTATATTATTATTATATTTGTTCTTGCGACTGCTTGTTTATTGCAAAGATGCTCATCATCAACTTATTTTCACCGTTTCAAGGTGTAGATAATTGGACTTCCTAAATCTGTATATATAGGATAAAAGAGAGAAGATGATTTTAAGAATTTCGTGCTAATAATTATTGTTTTTTTAGAAATATTGGTTTTCAGGCGATTCATGAGTTTCAAATATTTATGAAATCGATAATGATAATGTTTATAATTTGTGCTATTTTTCTGGTATGAGATTTAATTCAATTTTCTTTTCAATTATCCTTTTATTTGAATTCAATTTTTTCATGAGTGTTTATAATAATTGTTATATTTTGAAGTTCGTGACTATTGTTAATTTAATAAATCATTTATTGTATAAGGTGTTTTGTGTATATAACACATTTTGTCAACAATTTTAAAAGTTAAAAGTTCGGGAAAGATATTTTATAAAAAAAATAATGTTTAGCTTTTTAGAAAATATTTTTGGATTTTTATTTATTAAAATAATGAGCCTGTTTAGAAATTAATATAGCAGAGAATGATTGGAAAATATTGCATAAAATTATTGTTGACAATGATCTAAAAAGACTTGATAGAAAGACTAAATATTTAAACAAATAAATGGATTGTAATCTTGTTAAATAAGTTTGCAAGACATTCATGTTGCAATTCTTCTTAAAAGGTAAAAGTAAATACGTTTAAACAGTAATAAATAATGATTCATGATGATGAGTATCTCTATCGTTTAAACCAATAGCCAAGAACTTTACGAAGAGTTTCTTTCACTAAAAGATATCAGTATTATATTGTTAAACCCAGACGTCATCATCGAAAGCAACAAATCATCTCATTTTATTGCTCTGTATCAACCTAAAGATCAATTAGAGCATTATTAAACTCCGTTCGAACAGCAACCACGAATTATTTCACAAAAAAACACCTCTTGCGAAAAGCAACGTTTAGTTTGTATCTTGTTCTACAATTTCGTTTTGTTGTATTCTCGAACAACAAGCAAAACGTGTTGAAGAGTAATAAAATTCTTTCCATTGTACCTCGTGAATGCGCAAGAAATGCAAGAAATGTATCAGCTCGAACAATAAGCAAATTGCATTTTGCACTTCACTTTTACTTTCAGTCCAGTTCTATTATGGACATCCAGCCAACTTCTTATGTGATATCAATGGCTGCAATTCCGCATTCGTTATCTGCAAAACGCAATCGAATGCATTCATAATACGGCTGCGTGATGTCTGCTTCATTTGCAGAAGTAAATAAGTATATCGGGAACACACATCCATCGAATGCGCATAATTTGCTGGTGTGTGCGTCGAGTTAATGCGGCATTATGAAAATAAATAGCCTGCATAAGGTGTCGAATCGGTTGTAAGTTATTATGATTGCAACATACGAACGAGTAACGAGCATGTGATGAGGAAATTAAACTTGATCAGCTTTTAATTGAACTTGCGCACACGATAATATGAAGAGGTAGTGTATAGATTGTAAATTGTTGCTAAAGTTGTTGGTAGTAGATGATATTGCTATTGGAAACTATCAGTTGAAAAAAAAGGAAAAGTTGTGGATTAGAAAATTACGGAATTTGAGATTAATTTTTTATGCTATAAATTGTAGATTAGAGGAATTTTGCATAAAGATTACATTTATTACTACATTCACTCTTAGTCAGATCTTTTTAGACTTCAGAGAACTTCATGGAAAAATATTAAGTTATAATAATATTTCCTGGATATTTGCAAATTTTGAATTTCTCATCATTGTTTTCTTGCAAATTTTACTCCAGAACAATAAATTTCAATTTTTGCTGAGGTGACAAAAAACATTATATTTCTTTTAATAATTGTTTCAATGCCAAAATAAAAATAACTAATTGCAACACATTAAAAATATTGTAGCATTAACTGATCAAATAATGTATTAACAAAAGAGTTTGAAATTTCTACTGATCAAATAAGATCCCAAGAATGAACGAAAACTTTTTGCATCTTGCCAAAAGTTTGTATTGTTTTTGGAAGTCAGAAAGGAAGGAAATTTACAACTATTAAGTTAATGATTATTTATAGCTCATTAAGAACTGTAATTGGTTCCAACTACAGAAGAATAATTCTTTATGTTGTTGTGTTGAACATTTTTAAGAAGAATTGCAAGGAAGGAATGCAAGTATTTAACAATCACAAAAGTCAAGTAAGAAAGCAAAAGAACACACAATGTTTGTGAACCATCTGGTATCTTCAAAGAAATTTCTAGAAATAACCTAAGGACAATGATTTCAAACCGTTAGAAATACAAAATACAATGAACCGTTGAACTTGGTTAATCTCCAAAAAAGAAGAAGATGAACGTGAAATA
Organism: Aleochara sp. GC000083; assembly: GCA_030264555.1. Classification (NCBI taxonomy): domain Eukaryota; kingdom Metazoa; phylum Arthropoda; class Insecta; order Coleoptera; family Staphylinidae; genus Aleochara; species Aleochara sp. GC000083. The sequence continues at coordinate 12,205 of JARJDZ010003470.1, forward strand.
ATTTGAAATACAGTAAAAAAATTCAACATTGATCATCATAAAAATCATATCTTTCAAAATACTATAATAAATCTAACTTCTTTAGGATTAGATTCTATGATTTTTTACATGTTTCAAACAAAGATTAATATTTAACTACTCACAGATATAAATAAATAACCATTAATCAAATTCTTTGGAGTTTAAACCAAGACTATTATGTAATTATTGGTACTTTTTGAACCATAGCAAATTACATAACTCCCAAACATGAAGCGAACAAATTGAATATAACACCCAACAAAGATTTGTGAATAAATCCAACTCAATGCATCATAATTTCCATTTAATGTCAGTACGTTCATATCCATAAACGATTTTAATAAACTATTCATTTATAGGTCAAGGCCTTGGCGTCAAACACACGAATCGCAGAATCGAATTCCATGCAAAAAATCGCTTCACCATCTGCGCATTGAAATGCAAATGTCAATTGTATTAGCGAACGGCGATCGAACAACAATTATCGAGAAATTACAGTTATAAATGCGTTGCTTGCGCACATTCGTTATGCCATGCATCTTGCCAACAATTTGATAATTACTTCGCAATTATTCATCACCCATCTGCATTTGCAGAGTGGACAGTTTATTAATTACGATAGCGATGATAGTTTTCGACTGGTTCGTTATTTCTTCGAGCGAGCAATAATCGTGCTGGTTCTTCGCGGGGAAATTAACAATTCAAAGAATCAATATTCAGCTGAGCGTGCAACTATTAATGCAGTTCCATCGGGGATTCAATCACGAGGAAGCTAATTAATTCCACGCTAATTAAGAGGCTTTCAATAAATTATAATGTTATTATTTTAATAATGGATAATTTCATCGTCGTTTAATTGATGGCGTTTGCATTAATTGGCAGGCATTTGCATCTTTCAGAATTTTGATTTGACTATTTTAAAATAATATTTTGTTTAAAGAGAGTTTAAAAAATATCTGAAGCAACATCCTGTTTGAAATTACAAAAAGAAACAACTGAAGAAATTGTTTGAACCACAAAAAATTCAATTGTATAAGAAGTAGATTTATAGAAGTAGCAAAATAAGTACAAACAATAAAATCCAAAGAGAATGTAACTGTAATAGCAACAAATGGAAAAAAGTGTTGTCCCACACTTATCCTTGATTTTATTGAAATTGTATAAAGGTTAAACGCCCTCACCTTGGATGTTGAATGCATGAAGCACACTCAGCAAACGTGATACATATCCATATATTTTGCAGCAATAACAAAATACCGTAAAATACAAGAATAGCAATATTGTGTGCGCGATACCAAACAATAAACTATAAACCATGTAACTAATACCTTCAATTGGAAGAAAAAAGTTACATGGACATTGGAGACAGGATGTGAATTTCGTTACCAATGTTGTTGCTGAATTATGGTTTGAAACTGGCTATCATAATTGATGTTTCAAGTTCAAAAGAGTGGGCGTTCACTCAGAACCGGATGTTTATCTAAATCATCTCAGAAATATATCGATACATGAACAAAATTGATTTGAAAAACAAAATGTGAAATGCTCCCATAAAATATCCCAGAAACCAGAACTAAATGTTGGTAACTTACCTAATTGTTGTTGATTTTTTGCATTGATTGATTGTCAAATCACGGATATATCGTTTGATTAAGTATCTCGTCTCGTAAATAGACTGGAACTTCTGAAACAGATCAAAAACCAAACAAAATTTTATTAGTTACACTGATAATTTTAAAGTAATGCTTCATTAGATTATTTGTTCTTAAGAACAAAGAAATTGGAATTGGAATTTTAGGAGTGTAATTGTAAGTAATTTTTATTGATTTTAACCATTTTTAATATGCAATTTTAACACCTAAATATGCAAATTTAATTACGAATTATAAATTAATGAATAACACTCCCCATTGCCAAGAAATATTTAATTATGCAAATTAGTCACTGGACAATTAATAAATCCACCAATGTTTGTTTTATCAACGTTCATTTAATTTGAATTACACGGTTTGACAGAGTGATTAGTTTGAAGGTTGTTGTAATATGTTAGAGGCAAGTTGTTTATCTAATTTTGGCGAAATTCGAAAGGAGTTTACATTCCAGAAACTGTCTGGTTGCAGCAAGAAATATTTCTTCTCATTTATTTAAAATTCAAGGTGAAGTTCTATTAACGTATGACTTGATTCAGGGTGTGTTTTTATATCGTTATATTTCTATATCCAATTCCTAATAACTATTATTGCTCGGATTTATGCTCATTGAAAACGTGATTGATGCAGAGGCGTTATTAATTGGCATCGTAATGCGGAAATTCATCACGTTGTCAATCGACTACTAATTATCCTTCTGATAAGTCTGGAAACATTTTTAAATTGTATCTACAAAATAAAAATGTTGCTGACCAACGAAGAAGCACTTTTGGGTTGATTGCAAACGAAGAGTGCCGTTATAAATAATTATCTCCAGGCAGCAATTTACTCATCAGCTGTTGTTGGATAAAAGGGCGTACAACAAACAGTTCAATGCTCGTTAATCGTTTCAAGGAAAACAGGAATTTCCAGTTTTAAGAGCCAAAAACATTCTTCATTTTGCAAAATCAACCAAAAGTTATTCAATAGGTGAATTTTCAACTACAGTATATGTATAAACAAAATTGAAAACTCTTTGTATCATTATCAGAAGACATGAATTGTGTGTGAAATTTATTATATCGAAGGAAATCACAGAAGTACCGATATGTCGTTGACCTTTATTACAATCCCGCAGAAAAATTGCAAGATTATATACGAATGGTACATATTATGAAGCTTCTGATCGTGTGTTCGAATGGTTGAAGGAAGTAATCATGAACGCGACTAGGAAGACTCGAAGACATTATCGTTACTGTCCAAACGTCGAAACTCGAAATATAAAGCGATATTGATAGCCAGTCGCTCTGCAAATCTTTTTGCAATGCACGAGGAGGCACGTACAGTTACTCCACAGTTATACCCACTTAATTTAATCTAATAGCTACACCCACAAGAAGTCTTCAGATGCAGTACATTCGTTTATCTTAATCGCTTCAAGTAGCTATTAATCTGTGTCGTAGTTATTAAAAGTTATGGGCATTGTTCGATTTCATTGCATTTCTTCCACGGTCATGTTGTATGCAAGAAATT
>JARJDZ010003473.1:0-23807 GCA_030264555.1 Aleochara sp. GC000083
GGAATGGTATGTGCCGCCAAATTTGAGAAATCTATATATTTCATATAGTCAGCAGTATCTTCGTGTGCCGCCAAATTTTGAAAACGATAAAATTGTGCCGCGACAATAACATGGTTAAGAACCACTGGTTTAGGCGATCGTTTCGCATGGTATTATTAACGAGCGTTCAATATTTTGGCAGGTTAATGTTTCGACTGGCGCCAAGTCCTAGAATACAAAGAATGAAGAATTGAAACTTGAATAGCGCTGTTGTTTTTTCAAGTGATGTTTTTGCGATTCGCATTTCTTTGTGGTATGAACACAATTTACAAGATATTAGTTAATTTCCTGGAGTTGCCGTTCTGGATATCGAAATTTAAAGAAATTTTAACTTTGTTGCTAGGCTGGATTTCTGAGATATCCCCAGCTTCTTCTAAGTGGTGTAATGATGCAAATTTAATCCATTCTAATACAGGTGTTCTACTGATTAAGAGACAGTCCCTGATTTAGTAGTGCAAAGCTTTGAATGGAAAATAACTGAAGCCCTAAGTATTATTTCCTAGTGTAAACTGAACAAATGTATACTCAGATTAATTACTCATTGTTCCAACTGGGCTCGGTTAGCTGCAGCTTCAGCGCAATGATAGCCGGCAATAAAGGTTGGAAGGCAGTTCATTGCTATGGCCGAGCCGATAAAAAGCGAGCCAAACGGATTCATTCATAAATTACGCGCAGTGCGCGAGCGCAAAAAGCATGCAGCAAAGACGTTTTTATAGTTTTATACCCGGTAATTATCTTCTATCTCTGACAGCTAACATACGATGTGATAAAATTAATTTATGCCCGGTGACATTTAACTCAAGTCACGTCCAGACGCGACGACGAAAGTCGAACAAATAAATGAGAAATGTGGAATGAGTCGAGTGAATGAATACAACGCCGAAGTTATCGCTGGCGTACGTGGACGATTTATGTGCGTTTCCGCCGTTTGTCGTGTACAGATATTACTTTTCGAAAAATACTTTCAACTACAAACCGAACAACGTCCAATCGTAAATATTATATGCAATGAAACGCGAGCTTGAAGTTTATGGCAGGCGAGAGCTAAATAGCGTCACAGCAATTAGCTACATGATTGATGATTGCTCAACTGTTCGTAATATAGTTCACTCGTATACACGCTTGCTCGGTGCTCATTACATTCTCATATTTTCCGTGAATTAATGATTGAAGCGAAATCAAGCGAAATGCAGCGCTGAATAGAGTGAATCAAGCGAGACGTAAAACATTTGTGAATGATCGAATGGGAAACTATTTAGGTATCAGCCAGTTTGCTCTTTTGCGAAGCGATGATTAATTGATGTTGTGATTAAACTTTTGCCTGCTGCACAAAAATCCGCAGTATAAATTAAGAAATTGAAAGATTTTTATGCGAACAAATTAGAGATTTATGTTAATTATTTCATCATTTCGAATTGAACTTGTGTGCATACCGAAGGAAATCGTAAATTATGGCGTTGACCTTATCGTGGTTTCGAATTCTTTCGTAGCTATCGACTTTCGAGCAATAAATTATAACATTGCACATTCCACGCATCCAAACAAAATATTAATTTCTCAACTATGTCTGACATTTCCATTCGTCTTCACGTGTGGATTGCAAGCAATGGCAAATGCGCTCGGCACTTAAAAAGTAAGCGATTCACAATTAGCTCTGAAGCATCCAAAAATGCAATCATCCGGTCTGCACCGAAGCCTATACGGGTAATCAAGAAAATTGCTTTTCGCAATTAATGTGAAATTGATTGAGGGCATCAAAGTGCTAACGCAATTTGTTTCCCATTTGCAGTCGGCCCTTGAGGCGTCTATCAACTCAAGCATGTAGACGTTGGCCGACCATGAAGCAGGATGCACGCATGACTTGTGCTAACTGGATGAAAGTAAATTCAATTTGAAAATGTCAATGCTCTTCTATGTCAGAAATATTGGAAATTCTTAAATATTTGAGAGTAAGCCGGTGTCCTAAGAAGTATAACGAAAAGCTGTTGGAAAATTAGGGTTCCATCAGTTGGAACTGATTTACCTCTTTGTTCAAGTATTTCCAGCAATATAGCAGTTAATAAACTTGCACGTGCCTTTGAGAAGTCGACGAAGGAAGAGGCAGATTATAAACCAAATATACGATTGTTTCACTCGGCGGGCGGTAATTCAACGCGTAATAGCGGATCGCATTAACACCATAAAGCAACCATACGGCGTAATGGCAAGCAAGAAGAGTCGTTCAGACTCGTGCGAGTGGGTAATATGTTTCTATTATCGGTGCAAACTATTTTGCTCCGGCTGCACCGCCGTCTCCGGCATCTTCGAATATGGTAACGCGCTTCTTCGGCGAGCGCGGCGCATCCAGCGAAATTGCTTTCCATATAAATATATTGAAGTCATAAATTCTTGGCGCGGCGCGCGGCACCGATTCAAACACAAACGCGAACCGTTTACTTCCAGTTTATATGGAAGAGAAGTTTGCGCTTTTGATAGCGATGGCTGGGGCGTTCGGTGCTAGATATAGTATGCATTTGAGCGAAAATACAAACAGCCATTGATATATACACGTCGGCGGCGTTACCATATTGTGGGTATTCATCATTCGCTTGCATCGCGAAGAGCATCCAACATCTCGGAGGACGACCATCGAAGGAGCTAGCGGAGTGGAACTCGGCAGCAATTTAGTCGTTCCCACTGTTGATACAGGCTGTACAAGAGCCAACTCAACCTTTCTGTGATGCCAAGCAAGGGCGAATTCCTCCGTAGAAACATCCAGTAGAAAAGATGCACTTTGAAATGATGCAATTCAGCGCGTTGTGCAGTTTACCCTTTCCGTTTGGTTGCTTCTTCTTCAGGTTCATTTATTCGTTCATATGTGAGGAAAACATTTCATTTCAGCATTCTCGTCTCTTCATTATATTCCATACCAGCATGCGAAGTTACCATACCATTGCTTACGAAGGCACAAGGTCTTCAGGTGTTAATAATAGCGTCTAATAACTGTTTACTGACGCACTTACACTCACTTATAGGTTATTTTTCAGCTACGTTTCCAGCCAGTAATTATGCCAACAAAATAAGTTGTGCGTTGTGTCAACAAGCGGATGACTCCATTAGAGTCGGATTGGTTGTAGGGATAACTTGATTCGGTGGCGCTGCTTGTAATGAAATGAGCAAACAATCGTGCCACCGATAAATCCGAGAATTGTTCGTGCATACTTCTACTGTTGTTACGTACCGCTGGGGATTGGAGTTAATTAAAAAGGCTAATAGAGTATCAAGCTACGAAAAGGTTATGGAAAGCTTTTCTCCAATCGTTTTTCTCGCTTTTTCAGGTCCTAGATGTTGCGTGTTTTTGCTTTATTTTTCGGCGTCTGCAGACGTTGTTCGTAACATTTAACAAGTCTCTTGGCGCCGGACGAGTGTAATTTACAGTTTAACACACCCTCTCTGAGGATCGAGGTCTATTGCCTCCGGCACGAACCAAGAACCTATCAGGTTCATTGCCGGTGAGTGCGGATACGCACAATAAAACTATAATTAGCCACTATTTACAAATAAGTTTATTGGAAGCCTCTTTTATGATAGAACCGACAAAGGTTTTGCGACCCAGACACTGCAGCCCATCGTGAGTTATAAATTTTTCAGAAATTCTGGTAGAATTCCAAGAAAATAAAAAAGTCCGAGAATTTCGTTTCAACAAATTCCACGCAAATTTATTGCCAATTTTACGAGCTTCTAGCAATAAAATGTACACCTCGTCGACGTAATAAAATTAATTTTTCTACAAATTAATTCATTTAATTTTATGACAGTTGCTGCCCCGTGGGTATTTTATACATGAAATTAAATCGGGCACAACGAGATATATTATTGTTCGAAAATCTCATTTAATAATGCAATCATCATAAAAATTGCCAATCCATATCTGAACCTCTATTCGAAAGCCGGATTAATAAATAATAAAATAACACAATCTGTTCGGTTGTCGATGCGAATAAAGTCGAATTAATTATCGCTTGAAATATATTTTAAAATGGTGAAAATAAATCGCAATAAAATTATTTATCGGCGATGATAGTTTTGCAAAACGTGTAGTTGAACGCCAGCGCGCGACGAGTTGCAATAAATTTCATTTGTTTACAACTTTATTATTTTGTGCAATGACGCCCACCGGGGCAGCGTTGATGGGCTGCTGGCAGAAAGGTTTAGCACATCGATTCGTTATGCGATTAAAATTAACGAATCACATTTAACCGACGGGCAGTTTAGCGTGATGTGGCCAGAGCTATTATTATATCGGACATCATAGGCAATTTGTTTCTACAGCGAAATACAAAATACTTTCACAACGAAATTCACTCGACGCAAAATAAATTAATTCGTGTTTGTGCAAGCAGTGCGGCAATAAATCAATTTAATTATTTATTGACGTGCTTGCTTATGTCTATAAGCAGCCAGTCAACTCATGCTGTAGAACAGGGTTGCGCAAACTTTTTCTTGTGAGGACCATATCAATCCATAAAATATCATTGGTTAAACAAGATACACATCTTCTTGTAGAAGGATAATCACGGTGGGGTTCACGGTTGGGACACCCCTGATCTTGAGAATGGTGAATGTAATGACGGTCGATTGAAATCTAATGTTTGATTTTCCTTGTAATTAGAATTGAGCAATATGTTATGGTACGACCTGCGCACTCTACAAGTTGTTAATAAATAATAAATTATCTTTGTAACGCCGCAAAAACTTGTCTATGACTGGCTGATAAATAACACTCGTAATTTATAAAATATCTTAATAGATTCACATTCGCTAGTGTCATTCGACACGGCTAATTACATCAATGGGAATTCACGGTGGTTTTTTAACGGCCGCATTTGCATTTTTCCCGATGCCTTCATCGACCTTGCATAACAAATGCATGCAAATTTTTGTAATTTATTACTTTTGTTCGAATATGAATCAATATGGCGTGGCACAAGTAGAAACAACAAGCTAATCTAATCATAAAAGTATACATACATGTAATGGTTCAAAAATTATTCATTCTTCCAATGTGTAATTGGCAACATTTGCATTTATGTGCGGAAAGTTCAATGATAAATCGTGGAAAATCAAATATAACGTGCGGTGAACGTGTGTCGATTGAAATAAATTTTTATCCGTCGAGTGGCATCAATTCTACCAAATAAATCACGGAAATCACAAAGCGAATTGCGTCGATTGATATAATAGAGCGTTAACAAATGATTGCCATCCACCATTCTGGAATTATCAGTTACATTGTACATTTTATTTGCGCATGTGTTGGTGATCGCAGACAATCCAATCAAACGAATGCGAAGCTGATTTGATATGCGCTTTTATGTGCCTGAAGCACGGACGAGGGCGTTTATCATGCTGAACGAATTGAAATAATTGTGGCGATTTAAAATACTCCGCCGTTCTGGTACACGACCGTGCAGACCTTCCAGGAACACGAAGGGCGCTCACATATCTTCATCGGTTGCGCAGACATTTGGGCGAATATAAAATATACAAGCTGAGCTGGACGAGCTAGGACTGTGTGTAAATTGTGAATATCTTTGATGGCATCGACGTCGACATCGAACGGCCATTGTATTATGCATGCGAAATTTATGGCCCATATTGTGCACGGCGATTTAAATGTTATGAATGGTTGTGGAAGTCTCGCTGTCGATTCGCCCCGCAACGCTCCATATAAAAGTCATACACATTGGCCCAACTCGGGCCCAACTCACCCGATATAGAGACATATTTATATTTTATACGTCCATGTGTCGTAATTTAATAGCAATATGTTTTTTGCCTTCGCTTCATATAAAAAGCGGTTGGCGTTCGAGTGACATTTTTATGTTTGTTTAGCTGTCCCAATGGCTGGGGCATTGCAGAGCATAAACCAACCTGAACCGAAGCGAAATGAAGCGCTCCATGAAAATTGGCCCCGAGCATCGAAGATGAATAGAAATAGAGTGGCCCCCATGGTGTACGTCAGAAGAAAATGTGTGACATGGAAAATGGAGCATCAAATTTCCTTCCACAATTCGCTATGATCGAAGGAACAAGCGAGAGAGACCCCTTGGATATTTGCGCGCGCTGAACACAGTTATGAGTTACGGTTATGGCTTTTCGAGGCTACAGAGCCCATTTCGAATGCCTAGTTCCTAGTCGCGATTCCCCAACCCTGCTGGAACTCAACAAAAAACAGGGCTGGAACGAGGGGGGCATGAGCGCGCATAAGAATTATTGTTTTCCAATGTTTATGACACTGTTTCGATTTCATAACTCGACATAACAGAGCAATGGGTTCGGTTTGCTCCTGTGACCGAAGGGGACGCAGTAAGCGTATTGCGCTATTCGATTCTGAAACCGAGAGCGCGTCGATGTCGATATTTCGGTGGAGTGCACGTTTTTAATTTATCTCGGCCCTATATCACGTTTATACGGCCTTTAGTCGACAGACCCCAGCTCGGGCCCGACACAAATCATCGGGGCCGAGAGATGAAATGAAAAGAAAATAATAAATGTGTCCCGTGATCGCGTGCGTTCAAAAAAGATTTCGCGCTGCTGTTACCGTTTCGGGTCCTTCATGTCCTCTCGTGGGCGATATCGACACTTCCAACGAATTGCACCACCACCACGGACCGACTCGAACGAACGACCATAATCCTAACTGCCATACAGCGCCAAACAAACCCATAAATATCGTCAAGAATCATACAAATGGCATTAAGCCTCTGCACATGCCCTCTAAGTGGAAAATTTATTATCTCAGAAGGCGTCGATTGATGTTACTTCGTTTGGATACTGACGAGAAATTCAATCGAATCAGAATTGTGTTTAATTAGCTATCATAAAAAATAAAATCTGAACAATGGCCTCTTCGGGGGCTCTTCATGCGAGCTATTTATTACCCTGCATACAATACGTCTTTTGCAATAATATATTACAAGCAACAACATGACATTGATTCTCTATTCAGGCAGGGCCCCATTTATTATGCCCTCGGAATGAAATAAATATAATCATAAAAACGTCACAGTGCGAACATCGCAAACAATGTCGAAACCAACAATGGAGGGAGCCCTCTTTCAGACAATGAACTACTTTTTCATCTTCGTTTGTAGTACCTGAAAAGATGAGATGCAATTTTCAAGAAATATCCTGAAGGTTCCACCCAAGTCCCAAAATTGAGTTTAGTCATAATGACTTACTCATATGAGAATTGTTTTGAGTTCTGCGCAACTTGATATGTTCCTAAACCTGATGGATAAAAATATGGCACACAAATGTGCTGGAGTCCAATAGTAGTTGCAATTGTAGCTGATTTATTTCCAAGGAATCGTTAGATGTTCGAAAGGTAGACCGCCACACCATTAATCTTCGGACTACTGCCATATTCGCGTGTATGAGACGTGTGTATGAATGTTGAACCAAGTTGGGAACACTTATTGCACAAGTGCAGATAGATAGATAGGGAATTTCCAACTGAGACCTCTCATACGTATCCGCTTAGGGGATATGCTGTAATGGTTATGAGGGCACGCTAGTTGTTATATATGAAGAGCGGAGACACATGTGCTACTGCTGACGTGGCACATAAAATATGACCCTCTGAAGGATAACAAATGCATTATTACTAGTGTTAATGGTTCTAATAAATAAAGTACGGACAATGGATTCTTAATCCGGTTGATTTATTGCCGAACGCGGTTGGAGCAAATTTCCTGGCGATGCGCATTCGATAGCACAAAACCTATGCTGATGACACTACTTCTATAGATCATCCAAATCGTTGTATCCTGCCTTGGAACCTCAACCCTAGGGTTGTGAACATTATTCATTTTCAATTACACCCAATGAAATACTTATTCGAAAAAAGAGTTGTAATTAATACTAAGAAATCGGTTCCTTGGTGGTATATTTCTTGAGACCACCCCGAGTGGGATAGAGCTGTAAACAAATCTACCCTTTTATGAGAGTCATCTACCCCTTCACCATGAGACTGCTAGCAAGAAAAAACATTACAAAGCTTTTAACACAAACAATACATCTACAAGACATTTAGGACCACTACGAGAGAAGTTATTATCCAGACCCTATAAAGTCGACGCAAATAAAATGGTAAACGTTGCTGTCATATAAATTTCCGACCCATGATGTGTCGAGCAGCTGCACTCGTATCGGCGGCTTCGTCGAAAAGTTTGGTAAACACAAATAAATATGTGTGAAAATGCTTGGAAACAATCGCTCGCTTGGTTTACGACGACGTTTTCGTACCCCGCGTCGTAAACTTAATTATAAAATCTCGCATCCAAATATCCACACACAAATGATATCTTTTCAGTTGGCGGAACGGTTTGTAATAAAGTTGCGCCTCCTACAAAGCACCAACAGCTGTGAAATTACTACAGAAGAGATGACGAAAACACTCGGTGCCTCTTTGTGCGACCGTGGCCTGCGTTGAATAGCGTCAACCACCATTACGATGGCGTTCGTTCCCTTGTCTTCTTGTGTTGTTGCTGCTGGATTGCTGCTCTTGTTCTCTCGTCCATCGAAGCTGGGGCTGGTGGAGAAGCTAAGAGAGTAAATTAACGCGCAACAATGGAGATTGTTTTGCCTTGCGTCGTCGTCCAGCCATCCAGCAGTCATTTATCTAAAAACCTCAACAATACCTGTCCCAGATTTGACACATCTATCAAAGTATAAAGAATGGAGCGACGTCAGCGAGCAAACGACAAGCACATCGACCGGCTGAATGCCATGGCGATGGTGGCTTCCAGGGAGCTTGAAAACTCCATCGTCATCGCCCGATCAGACCATGCCATCATGATGGGCCTGGTTTTTAAAACGCTCTTGGTGCACATACGTCGAGTGCATGCTCAATAAAGAAATACTATCTGGAATAAAAACGTTATAATGTATTGCACTATTGTATCGAGGTACGAGATAAAAATCAATCTTATATTTTCGATTGTAAGCCGGTTGATGAAGTTTTACTGTGGCTTCAGATGGTTTTGTTTTTAAAATGCGATGATGGACGTTTAATTTCGGTTTAGTAGCCGCCGCTTTCGAAATACAGAAGCAGTAGCTGCCATATTATATTCAAAGTCCATAATAAAAAATACAAAGGTGGACCTCTTCGCAGGCAAAGAAGCACCAGCGTCCAACGTCCAAAGCGAACGAGAAGAGATGATAGTGAAGTGCGCACACAATGTGTCATCAATCAAACCAACTTCTCCACCGAGTGTAGGTGTAATTCTATCCGATCACGACTCTCTCCAACCTTTGTCTCCTTCTCGTCCGTTCTCCCCATTTCGAGCCTTTGTACGTTGAGAAATTGTTGCTCGTTCCGATGATGGGATTATAACGACGAGCAACTCGCTTTAATAACAGTAATAATAATATGAGAATATGCGCTTTGCGCATCGTCAAATGGCAAAAGACAAAAAAGTACCATCGGAACAATCGCAATGCTGGTGGGTCGTGTGCGCCAGGAACCAGTGAGGGCCTATGGTCGTGGCTGCCGAAGAGATGAGGTGGCGATACGTACATTAGCAAGTGCCAGACCGAGACAATCCACTAATTTCGCTCGCCCTATCATCATCATCGGCGAACTCACTACATGGCTGCTTTAATTTCGTGCGCACGCAAAGGAAATATTAGCCCGGCTCGTTTGTCACGGAAATGCGCGCCACGTCTTCAGGCCGAAACCCAGCTGGGTTGGTGGTGTATTCTTGAGGCATGTCATTATTATCTTTATCATTTCCAAGCGACTTAATTATAGACATTTTCGACATTCTAAACGCATTGCCGCTCCGCACATCGTTATTGTTATTATGGATGTTGATCATAATGGAGGAATAGAACAGCTCTTTGATGGGAAGGTTTTCACTCAATGGAAGCAATTACAATATGACAGCTTGCCGTGCTTGTTTCGTAACGAGTTTAGTAACATCTGGATCGAGTCCAAAAATGATCTACTCAAAGACATTCCATCAAAGATTTGATGAAGTATTTCAGGACCGAACAGGACCAATAGGGCATTTACCAGTTGGGTTGATGTCAAGCCTGAGTCCAAAGGTGGTGGCATGGAATAGTAAATTTAAGCCTCGATGTAGCGTATCTGTCTTTGTCATTCAGCAGCTTGTCAAGAACCGCAAACGAGACCAACGTCGGCGATGTGCCCACAACAGCGCACAGAAATGGCTTGTATCTGTCTGGGGCACACTCGAACCATTTATCATTTCGCCATATTTCTCAGACTGTCAGAGAGGCCGACCTCCCGCCATCGTCGTGTGCGCAAGCAACAAGCAGTGGAGTTCTCAACACAAACACGTCCGGCTCGGTGAGCTCGCGGAGCGACCGAGCCGAGCGAAATATGATGTTGTAGATTCTCCATCATCGGCGAGCTTGCAGAGACAAAACTGAAACTGCCACACGTTTGTTTGCGGCCGTGCCAGGAACATTTCGAGCTGCCAACGCGGCGAGCGAAACACTCCCGAACCATCGTGGACGGCTGGCGTGTGTATAACAAACGACACAAAGACGACACCATGCCGCGCGAAATGTTTCGATTAATTTTCGTGCCCGGTGCGCCGCTTTCCATCCCATCAATGCGCCACATTAATTAATGTCCTGCTCCTGACGCGCGCTCCATGCGATCGACATTAGTTTTCTGCGCGTGGGGTTCGGATCCGAAAGCGCATTAATCGCGCCGAAATATTTCCCGAAATGCTTCTGCACCGCAAACGGTGAAACTTCATTATTTCGTGCATTCACGCGACGCGCTTTTCGTATTTTGTTTCTTTTATGAGGAATACATTGGTAATTAATCCGTGACGCGCGCAATAAATCCATCCACTTCATGCCATTTCCGTGTAATTATTTATCGACCATTGTTTTCCTGTTTTGGTGTTGGCAGTTGTCTGAAGAGGTGAAACAATGTGGCAAATACAATTTTCCTCATTACATTCAACTTACAACCATCTTACAATCAACTTACCACTGACTTTAAACGCTCAAGAAGAAGAGCATCAAATAAGTTGGGCACAGAAAAGTTTCTGATTGGAAATAAAATCTTCATCGGGGTTTGGAAAATAATTTCGAAATTTTCCTAACCTCATTATAAATGCATTATAAATACGCGTTTCATACATATGCCCTCGAACAACATGTGTATCTACAACAATGATGATTAATGGCGTAATTTATGACAAATTTACGAGTACAAGCCGCATTAAATCCATGTTCAAATTAACATGAACAAAACTAATGAGCAAATGTGTACTCAAACAGTTGGTAAATTGCGCTCCAAACAAACTGAAATAAAACTTAATTAACAATGAGGTCTCTGCCTTGTCTGACGCATCATTCAGACGTCTAATTACCAATGAGAAGAAGTACGGGAAGGAATTATAGCAACATTAGACGATGTTATTAGAAAATCAACAAGTTGTTCGTTTCTGGGTCGCTTTTCGTTTCTACATTTTAATTTTATTGTTATTTCACTAACATTTAATAATGATATTAACATCACTTGTAATACGAGCATAATTAGCGTTATATGCATTATATATCTCGAACAATTAAGCGAAAATGCAAATCTGATTTTTAATGCGCATGCTCGCATGGGTTAATGGTTTTCATACACTCATTGCGCTCATTAATTCGCCGAACAACCAACGATACAACTGATATACGCGAATCCTACACCACAATACCAGGCTGCTGGTCGAATATTGTCATGTGGAAAATAAATAAAAACGCCATACCAATAATGGGTGGCATAACGATTATTTTGTTCGGTCTGCCCATTGAAATGGGCGCACATAAAATGTCTACAACCGGGCGCAAGTTTGCCATCATAAAACAACATTAATAACAACAGCAACATCAATACAACGATACTAGAGCCTAGTGAATGTATGTAGAAGCTACCAAGCGGGCGTTGGTGTACATGTAATTAATGCTAATGGCGTATTATTTAATTTTAATTAATGTGTAATTACGTGAGCACTCATTCTCGCTGGTAGTGATGCACTTTACAGTTTATATTTTTATGTTTGTATGGTTTTTCATTATGTGCGCCTTGTAAATGCATTCTCATTTAATAACAATTTGTTGTGTCATTAAATACATTCAATTATATTGTTAAATGTCACTTGCGGTCATAAAAAGCTACATCTACAATGGCGAATGCAATTAATTTGTTTGCTCTGTCAGTCCTATTGTTCGCGACAAACATAGCAGTGTATAGTTGTTAATGACAAATAATAAACTAAATAAATTGTATAAAATGAGTTTTGGCTTTTCGTTACAATTACACATAACCGATAGGTTCGATTTATCAACAATACATTTCAATTGGGATGATTACTCCTTTCAATTTTGTTTTCAATTATGAACTAGGTTAAAATTCAATTATTATTACTAGAAGAAATACTTGTTTTTAAAAGTTTTAGTCTGCATTAAGTTTCACCAAAATATAGAACAATCATTTAACTTTTAGGAAGTAAATAAACATACTTTGATAATCGATTCTTTTTGATTTAAATGACAAATTATATAGTTATCTCTTAATAAATAAATATTTACCTTCTTGACTTAGTATTTCGAATCACATAATTTTCAGTGAATATCAGCACAATAAACGCAATTCATAATTAAAATATTTTAAATTAAAATGAATAAAATAACAATTAACCCAAAATGCAACGATTGTACTTATTGTTTTTAATGTTAACGGCCATGTAATTAAACTTTTCGATAATTAAGTAACATGTTTTTCATTGTTAAATGCCCGAACAACAATTAATATTCATATATTTTTTTCTTTAATTAATTAAAATGAAAACCACTAGTATCCGGGCCACATTTAATTAATGACTGCTCTCCAAATTGGTTCCTCCTTATCTGCACACCAAAAATTTATAATTCATTTCAGACCCAGAATTCTCTTGGCTTTATTTAACGCTTTGAAATTTATGCCTACCACTACACCGGGCACTGTGTAGTAAGTTAGTAAATTAGTGAAAGTCAACTAGCATTAGATACACACATGGCACGAAGCGAGAATATTTTATTATTTTTTTAATTGTCGTATCGGGCAATTAATTATCCCGATAGTAATCTTAATTATTAGACAGCTAGGATAGTTCGGGCATATATATATCGTGAGCTGTCATAAATTATACGGCCATAAAAGCGATCGCGTAAATTAAATGGGAATTTGAAAAATGTCAGAAATTGTAATTTGTTTATTTCTTCATTTTTAATTTTTTTGCTTCGTGTTTCAATTCGATGTTATGTCGATTTAGGTTTTGAAGTGTTTCTTATTTTGGGAGCGCAGCCAACCTAAAAATGAAACGCGCTCATAAATATTCATTACGAAATTCACGCGAATGTTTCAAACAATTCCGACACCTTGAAGAATGTACGTTTAATTAGTTTAATTGGTGCGCGCTTAGCATCCACAGTTTATACCTTCGCCTTAGAGAAATCCAAACGTTTGGAACGGCAGCCTGTCGATCGTAAATCATTTCGTGTTCGCATTTGCTTCTTTGTCTTGTCCGCGAAGTGATTTGTCTTGTGATTAATTGAGGAGGTGGTGCAATTAGATTGCTATGGAGGCAAAAATTAATTACCCATTCAATTTACTATTGGGTAATATTGTTAATTATGAATTGATGAAGTGAAAACAAATTCATAAAGGTACCGCTTTAGAAATCTTTGTTGTTTTATACCCTGTAAACAATTGCTTTGTCAGAGGTCAACTCGAATTTTATAATTGTGTGATTGTCAAAGGGTCTTTTCTTTTGAAATGTGATAACATCACGTTTCGAAGCCGTTCCCCATCGTAAAATTCAAGCAATAAACTTCGGAAATGAACGACAAACGATTTATATTCGAAAAAGTTTTATGATCAGGTTTTTCTAATTTCGGCGTTTCCTTATTAACCCCGAACTATACCCCTGCGATACAGGACGATAAAAGAACAAAGAAATTCTCATAGATGCCGCAACGGAAGCGCTTTGTACTCATGGGACCGTTTCCATCAACTCCACTTTTTTGTGGTATTTTCGTGTATTCGGAGCCACAATGGTGATTTTGGATGCGCGCGCACCCAAAATCGAATTCATCGAGAAAAATGTTAAACAATCGCTGTCCTGTTGTCTTATTGCCGCGTCTGATAAATGGCTGCTACTGGTTTTCACTTGAGAAGGCCGCCGCCGCCGTGGGCAATAACTTATGCCACGACGCGGAAAGTTATGCGATTCGGACAGAAAAATAAATCTTGAACAGTCCGCCGCATCCAATCCGACAGTGCATGGGCGGCTACTGGTGTATAAAGCGCGCCGAAAAAAATTGGGAACGCATCCATCCAGTTCGGATGCATCCACGAACGCCGGGAGGAGAACAATGCGAAATCGTTGTTTTGGCTGCTGCCTCCCGAAGATCGGTGCTGATCGCTTTGATCGCGGCGCGCATTTACAATGTAAATATTTAAAATTCCATTGCATATGCGGCGCGTTATATTGATATTCCTGGCGCGCATCCTGTTCCCCGGGCCCGGTTGTGTATCTTCAGGCCTGATCACGGCCTGCCGATGGACTGAGACGAGACGTTCGCCGACAGGCATTGATGGACGGACATGTTTCGATGCGTTGTTGTCGTTGACGTTGTCGTCGTTGTTGCGCTTGCTGCGGGTCCTTTGGGCCGGCTGCTTCGGCTGCACGCACGGCTTTGTAATTATTTTTAAATTCCTTGATAAGCTATCGTTAGGCGCAACTGTTTGCCGGGCATGTCCATCAGGAGAGAATATAAAACAGGTTGTGTATGTCATGAATACGTCGACAAAGGCACAACAATGGGGCGGCTGTAGATACGTCTAGCATGATGGTTTGCTTTATTAGGACTTCTTTAGATTCATTTCTGATTGGAGAGACAATCGAATTGCTTGATAGGAGGTAACAAAGTCTGGCAGAAAAGTTGAATCCAATAAGAACTTGAAGTAGATTTTTCTATGGGACTTTGTATCGCAGCTGAAGTACTCTATAACAAAAGGTTTGGCAATTATGAGAAGAACTAAGGATTAAGGATGCTCTAGTAAATTTCTGAAATAGTCGAGAAGAGCTTTTGTGATCTTCTTGAATCCCAGCTTCTTATTGGAATTAGAACAAAATCCTTTGTATGAGTCCAATTGGAAAATTAAATAACTTTCAGTTGTTGATTAGGGCTTCAATCTCAAGAAAACTAAGCGAGAATCAAAATGAAGTTTGTCGTTTTATTGGGTGTGAAAGACTCACGCCGTCGGTACTGCAATTGCCATACATTGCATAATAAAACCATCCACCATCTTGACTCTAGCGACGACGTCACACATATGCGCCAGCCTACTGGCTTAAGTCCCCGCCCGCAGGAGCCGACCTGCATGCATCTTTTCTCCACACATCGCGTTCACGCGACGTCACCGTGAGCTGCATTTGCGTCGAGTAGTGACTCGAGAAGTGTCTCGGCTTCGCCGCACTCTGCGAAAGCTCCTCTTCGCTCTTGCGCACCACGCGCTCGCCTCGTAAAGTGGCTGAGCATGACTCGACTGTCTTCGACCGGCTCAGCGCGGCGGCGGTCTTCTTCAAAGGCTTTCGCTTTGATGACTTGGAGTGCCCACGGTAATAAATCGACCGAATCAGCGCTGCTATTCATAAAACCGTTGCCGCTATCACATTAATTATAAACGCTCGAGAGGCTGGCTGCAGAGGAGGACCGCATGTGTTTGCGTTTATCGTGTGCGTTTTGCATACGCGATACACGAGCATCGATAAATATCCGGTGCCGAGTGCGGCGTAATCCGTCCGAGAATTGCAGCGGTTGCATCGGGATGCAGATACGCCGAAGGAAATGACAACTTAATGCCGGCCAGCAGTTGTTTGCGGCTGGACCACGTCTGCTTCTCAAGTCAGCTACCTTTTATCATTCCGAATCCGTCCGTGACACGGCGCGAGAACGACGAGTTTCGTCAAACGATTACAATCGTCGTTCAAGATGCACGAGGGTTGGGGTTGGGAAGATGTCGAGTGGTTAAAGCCTTCGGGTCAAGTCGAGGTCGGTGGAGGTCGGTAAATCACACAGCAAGGGAATCCAGTGGGTCGTCCTGGTTCACTTCCTGGCTCTTATCCCCATGCCTTCAAATTGATGTCTGCAATCTCAAGGTGTAATATTGGTGGCGGCGGTAGTGGTGGTGGCACCGTCTGCGCCATCGAGACCGTGTAGATGGTTAGATGATTGATGTCCACCTATACATCATCGTTACTTATCCGCGTTTTTGACGTTATATAATATACACCTAATATTTGCGCTCGGTGGCGGCTGCAGGCTGTGGCGGTAGTGTCGATGTGTTCCGTATGTAATTACTCAGGCTCGATTTCCTCGGCGCGCTGACGCAAGGATGCCTACACATCAGTCCGCAATAGTACCTTGTTTACGTGATAACTAATTTATCAATGTCGCAATGGCGCTCCTCGCCCGCCGCCAGTTCATATAATAACCTCACTCCGGCGGGTGGCGGCATGCATGTCGGGCTGCCAGCGGCGTGTGATCGATCACATGGCAACGGAGGGTTTACGCTCGGCGATCAATCAACACGCCTCGGGGCGCTCTCCGTGGTGCAGATTGTATGTGATCTATGCTCATTACCAGCCATCGAAAAACTGCTTCGAGTACGCCCCTGTCCAGCTCATACAATCACCAACACACAACTGATAGGATAATGAAAATGCATAAAGACATTTTACTGCATTAGATGCAGCATGTCTGTTTCAGTAGCCGAATCCTTTGTGCGGCAATAATTGGGCAATGCATAAAACAACAAGTTGAATCAACATCAGAGAGTTGTCTGATGATGGGCGGGGGCGGCAGCCTGGGGGCAGCCGGCATCAAACGAAAAACATCATTGCCTAATGGATTCTCGTGCATTAATCACGATGCACGCCGCCGACTACAGCGCGCTTTATAAAACGGAAATTATGTCGCCCAAGGGAGTGCGATCCCTCTGCTCTTTCGGCCATGGGCTGCAGAAGAGCGCTGTACGCTGACGTGGACATGAAGTCCAAAAGGGGTCAGAGCGCGTATGCAATCTGAAAACGGAATTTCTAAATAAGCCCTTGGTGGCATGGCGGCGGCGTGCTCCATCTGGATAATTGGAAAGTTATGACAGCGAGCCGAGCCGCCCCCGTCGCGTCCGCCATGAATTCGTAATGCGACCGCCTCGCGCAAAGAAGAGAGAACGCCGAGCGCGCTATTAATGCTCGTTATCAGCGGGTTTAATCGCTAATACGACTTGTCGTGTACACATTAACGTCGACGTTGATTTGCCGCCCTGTCAGCGGGAAATATGAATTTGTGGATGATCCCCCCATCAGCGTCATGATCGCGATTTCTGACATGGCGCTGGCCTCGTTGGCCTCCCCCCATAGTGGATGTACTTCAATCAGAATAGTGTAATGTAATATGTTTTATCGGCGCGCACTTGTTGAATACTTTATCACCCCACTAGATGCCAGTGTCTGAAGACCCGCGGCTGCGGATATCTCGATCGAAGCGTGATCACATGTCGCATAAATCATACGTCTTGCATGTGTAATATAGTGCCGCCATGTGTCGAAGACACTCGAAGCACCGGCTCGAGATGAAGGATCGGCCATAAGACGGCGCGGAGGAAGGCGAACGCCGGCGAAAGTTAAAAGAAGACATTACAGTAACAAATGGGGTCAAGTCAAGCTGAAACAACATCCCGATGGCTGGAACAAGCCCGTTCTTCGGCCAGCGTCATGGTGCGCACACATACGGGGCATGAACCGTATGTATATCATGGGCCATGCGTCTTTCTCTCGCTCGCTCGCTGGTAGGAAATTGGTGCTCGCAGTTAACAACCCGAGAGGGTGTGGAGCATTGATAAATGGCCGCTATAAATTACACTGCGACTCCTCCCTGGAGTTGAGTGGGCAAAATATCTATCACAGTTATAATTTAAAAGATCGTTTATCAAGATATTTATTGCAATCATAACGGCCGCGCCATCGGCCCATGTTCCCATTCACCCTCCTCTGTCCCACCAAACCATACCATTCACTATTATCCTCTTCGGTGCTAGAGCAGTGTGATCCGGCATCGCGAAACCAAATAATCCTTATCAGGTTTTGCATGGGCACAGCGTACACTTCGGTATCGCATCCATGTTTAATAAATTGCGCGGGCATCAATTAATATTAAGCGGGCCAACATGCAATAAGTGTAAAGAAGTCAAGATAAGGCCTGAAATACGTATGTTATTGGTCTGGCTTTTTCGCCAACTGCTGGTCGGTGCAAACCCGGAGATTTGCATGCACCATCCTGCTATTAGTGCCGGTTCACCTCGTGTGAATTACGTCCCATTCGGTCGATGGGGGCAGGACCACTTATCTGACATTTACACTCCGACTACTTGAACCTAATTATTATTTATTGTCGCCTTCGTTGCCGAACGCGCCGTACATCACCTTTATTACTTCATCAGATCCCACAAATACTCTTCTGTAGGATGCGCACGAACGGACCCGAAATGAAGAACACCATCAAGTATCTGATAGGCTCTTCCGAGACCAAATGAGCCGCCTGCTTCTCAATAACATGCACGTAGAGAAGAGGTCGAGGAGATAGCAGTGCGCGGCAATTGTACATTTAATTAATTTATGTTGGCCTGCCTGCTCAGCCGGATGATTTATCGTGGTAATCTTATTACACGAAAAATGCGCGGCGGGGAACTTTTGTTGTCTTAACGCTGGCGACTCTTCGGCGGATATTATGAATTCATTCTTGTCCAACTGCATTATACGAAGAAGGGAGATAGAGTCGAAGCGCAGTGAAATGTCTTGGCTTTATTTATGATCAGTTGGTATTCATCCAATAATTCATGGTTAGGTATCAGATATATTTTTAATGGGGAGAGCTCAGTAGCGTAGCGTTTCGAGTTCTACTGGTCTCCAACAATATGTCTTAAATCAATTGTTGGATCAAGATTATTAAGACACCAAAAGATTTAAACGGTTCCTCCGAACTTTGGGTAGTAGTGAACACTATATAGTGTACGGGAATGGTACATAGTGAACACTCTATAGTGTAAGGGAATTGTGTATAGTGCCCATTATAAAGTGTAAGGGAACTGGTACATAGTGAACACTATATAGTGTAAGGGAGTGGTGTATAGAGCCCATTATAAAGTGTAAGGGAATGGTGCATAGTGAGCAGTATATAATGTAAGGGAATGGTGCATAGTGAACTATATAGTGTAAGGGAATGGTATGTGCCGCCAAATTTGAGAAATCTAAATATTTCATATAGTCAGCAGTTTCTTCGTGTGCCGCCAAATTTTGAAAACGATAAAATTGTCCCGCGACCATAACATGGTTAAGAACCACTGCCCTATCAGCTTGGACTCCCTATGATCGGGATCATTCCTGATTTCTTGGCTTTACTGACCTTTCCCTTTCTGAGAGGCGATTTATTTGCTACCTGGGTCATTTGTGCACTAGGGTCTTGATCTCAAGGTCATTGAAGAAAAATATCCCTTCGCGGAAAGAGAACTGAGAAAACGATTAGTCGTTTACCTGTATCGGTACAAGAAAAGGGATGGAACTCCTTACCTAATTCTCCGTATCTTTAATCCTGTACTCCTACCGCAATTGAAGCGGGGTAAAGGAGGCTTCAAGTCTTCTGTGGAAAAAAGGAGATATTGAAACCTTTCCGACCGGAGTTCAAACGATTGCACCGTTTTGGTTTCGGTTTTGATTTCGGTTTGCTGCTCGTTTACCGATTGCCTCTGCATATGGGTCGAACCCCGTTTCAAGCCCCCGCCCGATTCTGAGGATTTGACTCCGTTCAGCAGATGAGCAGACGGAATTCAAGGAAAACTCGGCGCGTTTAGAAGCTCGTACAGTACGGTGGGAGCATCTATGCATGCATGGGTTGCGTGTATCCCGCTCTACCCATCCCGCGTAAGGGCCCGCTCAGTTTTCTCATCTGTGGCCCCCGTCCCGAATGGGGGGATCGGAGCTGCGCAGTGTGTGTATGCGTGTAATGAAAGCGTAACCACGACTTATAACTTTGTTTTCCGTGTGGCCGAACCCTGTGATCCGCGCTGAGAAAACACTCGCTCGGCAGCGTGTGCGTTGTGTGTGCCGGATTCGGGCGGTGTGTTCGGGGGCGGCAGCGTGCGCTTGGGGGGAGATGGCGAGCGCGCCGCTCTCTTGATGAAATTGCATTCCTGTGCAGATTTCCGTGAGGGAGCATCCCTCAGGCCTTACACTCGGTGTGTGTGCCCTGCCTGAGAAGCGGCGGCCCGAGGAGCAAGTGGAGAGCACCAAGAGCAACAGTTACTTCACTTCGCGGGATCGCCTCGCCGCCGCCGCCGCCGTTTGCGTTGGCAGAGTGCTTTGGGGGAGGCGTGGTGCGCTGGCTGGCTGCTGGCTGGCGCCGCTCCCAGCGATCGGCGGCGGTCGCGGGCGGCCCGAATTGCGAGCGCAGTTTCGCACACGCGGCGCGCTCCTTCAGTACCATTCAACGTCTCGACGCGTGCGAGTCGCGTGCCATCAGATCGCAGCCGGGCGCGAAGAGTGTTACGTGCGTACGTTTCGGATCGGAGACAGGGACCACCGACGGAGGACTCCCCATCGCCTGCATCCGGAAGGTATGCCTCATCATCATCTCTAGACTCAAATCTTACCAGCTGTTGCTATCAACTCATAAAATAAAAATTCAAATAGTACCACCCCTCATTATCACACACTGACACCAAAAGTTTTCTGGATAACTTTGCGGTAATACAACTTGATTGGTAAGTTGCAAAAAGTTTTAGAACCTCTAAAAGTAACCTAATCAACGAAATTAATTACAAAAGAAATTCAGACTGAGGAGTCCTTCATTGTTTTCATTCGTAATAACCGAATGGTTTCACTTCCATTTCGGCCCCCGTGACAGTCGCCCACGGATGGTAAAACAAGACGGAAAGTATTTTTCATCAAAACCCATCCCACACACACGCACATAGAATAATATTTACGGAGAGCATGCAATTTATAAAATATACATTACCGCTGATTGCTTTGTCCATCCTCCTCCACTCACTTAAAGAAGGAAAACAAGTAGCTTGTTAATTATTTCAATGTCAGGTGAGTCCAAAAATTCTGTCTCTCGCAGCTACGAAGCCCAAAGCCAACAGAAACCCCTACGAAAAAGTTCAGATTAATATAATCGAAACGCAAAAAATTGTATGAAGGAGCGAATAAAGAACAATGAGTGGAAGGAGGAACAGTATGCAGACACTCTGAAAACCCGGTGCTCCCGTTCGTGGTTATCATATCAGTTGATTTGTGTTGACGTGATAAGACGTCCTTACAGTTAAGTTGGAACCGCTCGTAGATAAAATAGCGTGTCGATGCTGCTACCATTGCGGCACTAGGAGGGAAGTAACTCTAACTCTTGTCACCCACCCTCCTCCTACCACGACGCGCCCCAAGGTGGTCAGTTTCGACGCGAGTTTGTAGTGTGGTTGGTAGTTGGAAACACTTTACAGACCTCACCGACACCTCAGAACTAGGGGATAAACGTCGGACAAGAAAAACACTTAGCACTCCTTCCACTTCGTCGTGAGCAATAGGGATAGTTTCGGTAGCGTTTCCCACCTGAATGGAGTGAGGCCCCTCCTCATACTTCCTCCTTCGATGGAGGGCGGGTTCTAGATCATTGCTTTCATAAAATTTCTGAGCCCCTCATAAATCCCGAATAAATTATCGAGTGTAATCATGAAAAATGTTTAATTATACCTCGCCGCGTCCCGATGGATGGGCCGCCCCCCTACCAATGAGGGGTGGCATTCGAGAAATTCGTAAAAACGCGCGATCACTAATCGCCCGCCCAACTAAGCGTAAATCAACATTTTTATAGTCATGGCTTTTATTAAAAGCCATTAGTTTGGAGTGCACGGCGGCGGGCGTCATGTATACGGGCACGGTGCGCGGGACTTTTGGCACGATGTGCGCGGCGGCGTCGACGGCAACGGAGGCGGCAAGCGACACGAGATACCGTTACGGTAATTTCCACGGTCGGGCCCGGCGTGAGCCTGACGTCTACGACTCGGCTATGCGGTTTATATGCGTGTACAACGTCTCTAAAAGCTTTATCTTTCGGGATTCTCGCCGCCGCCGGTCATGAGCATCGCGCGCGCCGCCAAGAGAATAGGAGACCGGTGGGTGAATAGAATTAACACTCATCTCCTGCCGCCGCTCGAAGGTATTTGTTGCTAGTGTAACGCAATCGCTGAAACATTAAGGAGGGGATTTGGTGTCGTAACCTGAAGCTGCCGCAATTCCAGATGGATATCACTTGCTGCCGCCGCTCCGAGGGCGGCAAGCGGCAGAGTAAACACAATCAAAGCGCAGCCCACGTATTGTATGCACAGCGTCGCTACCGAGTTATTCAATCGAGCGCATTTATTAACCCTTCATTACACCCGATCACACCCGTTAATGACTCTCTCTGATGATTGATATCCACTTGAAAAGCAAATCCCACTTGCAACCCACCTCCACAGTGAAATTAACAAACAACCCCCGAAATCAGTAGGAGTTGATTTGATGGGAAATTTGGTTGTTGATTAGGACATTTTAAAGTTACTCCATGAATATATTGCTGAATTGTGGGCAATCAACACGCTCTCGATTCTATCTATCTATCTTATCGTGCCAGTGCAATAACGTATTTCTTGACGGCGTTCCGCAAGCAGCGCTAAATTGATTTCTTGTATGTGCGGACCGCGCGCGCGAGGTCCGATCCCCGAGCCCCCAAACATTAATTTCCCGTGCATGTCTTCGCTTTCCGCCCATAAAGTGGATAAACACATGCGCGCCGCCACCATCGCAATTTGCATGCAATCTGACAGCAATCTTACTTAACTGTCGATATTGAAACGGACGGCTATCCATCACCTGCCAGCCGTCCGCCGTCGGACCGTTCGGGTCCCCACACCCGGATCCGGATCCTCCCTAGTAGTAGGGTGCAATATGTTTGACCCAGCTGCGAAGAAATCTGTTGGTGCAGTATTAGTTCAATTTCTAAGCTACGGTTCTAATCCTCGTTACAAAAGGGTTTACACAAAATGACTTTAAAGGTAGTGATCTGAGGTATCTGAAAATACTTACTTTGGATGTAATTTACCGGTTCTAGAACAAGCAGGGGACACTTGGCAATCCGTAAAACCCGATGACAATACCATTTAGTACGTTGAAAGATTGGGTTGTTAAAATCACAATGTAATTTTTAGTTTTTGCGGAGACGTCGAAATATAGATCACAGCCTCCGTCAAAAATTTAGATTTTCAATTATAGCCGCTGTAGCATATGTTGTGGCGTCTCCGCCGAAAATAAAAATGGCTTTATGATTCTAACAGCCCATTCTTTCAATGTGCTAAGTGGTTTTGAAAACGGATATTCCGGGTTCACGAATGTCCCTTGTGTTATGTCATTACTCTAATTTCTGGGATTGTAGCTCTATAACCTCATGAATTGAGTACACTGGGAACATATGTTGTGTGTGTTCCTACAGGATGACTACTCTCAAACCCCAACTCCTTGTAACTGTGGTTTGGTAATGGGAAACCAGACATACATATGTATGCAAACGTTAATAAAACGCATGTAATTATTCAGAATTCGGATGTATTATCGAAC